>JASDQU010737177.1:341037-405391 GCA_032191745.1 Picea mariana | reverse complement strand
GACAATGATGCGAATCATCCTAACACAAGAATGATCTCTTTTGTTATTCAATTGATGATTCTTGTTTTTCAGGTTTTCCTTGATATGTATGATAATTTACAGGACTTGGTTATATTAACCACTATCAATATTTTTTCTATGGAATGTAAATCCAAATAAAAATTTTGTAGCTATGTTCTAAACTGTTCTTGATCATGGAAGGTGCACAAGACATAGAGCTTATAGAACCCTTACAACATTAAGTATTCATTGAAATGATTGGAAATGGATTTATAATTCAAACAACTTCAGTGCAAACATTTTTTTTCCACGGGAAAGTTTCTCATTTTATATTCATCAGTATATAAACTTTTTACAGAGCAGCATCATTACAAAATCCATCCCGGAAACTCAGCAGGGTTCGACCACAAGACCTCCTCCCCATCTCTTGGAGAAAGGTACCGTCTTACCGTCTGAGCTGTCTCACGAGACTTTAGTGCAAACATATCACAAGTTCTACGCACTATTAATTTTTATATCTTTTGCTTTAAAAATGGGTACCATAATGTTATTATTTTTCATACATATATCCATGTCGTAATGTACGCACTATTTTTATATCTTTTGCTTTAAAGATGGGTACCATAATGTTATTATTTTTCATATATATATCCATGTCGTAATGTGCAATAATGTATGTATTGTATATACATTTTCACTACTTTTATGCAAAGACATCATGTCGTTGGTGATGAATTCTTTGTATTGCTTTTCCATTTCTTTGTCCATACGCTAGAATCATAATTTTATTGTTTTTACATTCATCTAAATGCTTATACGTAATAATATATACATTGTATTACATATCATTTATATAGTTTTTAAATACTAGCATGGAATAGGAATTAAGCATAGTTATATGGTTTGACAATGGATTTAGGTGGTATCTGTTCTTGTTAGAGTTAAATTGCAATTGAAACAAGTTTTGATATTAAACGTTTTAAGAATTTTTGTAGACGTGAAATTTGTGCCTCGAACTTGATATCTTTAACAACTTTGATGTTGATTTCAAACACTGTATGCATATGTTGACAACCTAAAAAATTCCTGCTAGAAACAATCTGACATGATCGCGCAACAAACATWTCACAATTATATCTACTATGTTTTGAGATATTGATGTGGACCTGTGTACTGCCCCCGTTGCAATGTGAGATGGAATGATCAATTTACTATCTATTAAATTGGTTTAACTAAATATATTTCTATATCTATGATACTTATGTCTCATAATAAATACTAATAATATTAGCTAGAAGATAATGCAATCAGACTTAAATAAAAAATGGGATGATTAATTATTGGATTAAAATAAATATTTATTGTATTTGATAGGGTATTGTGTACAAATAATTACATAGGGTTCCAAATAACAAGTTATTTGTTTGATATATATGAATTTTCATATTGAATTTAAATATCAAAAGGAAAGCTTAATGAATTGCAAAACAAGTTTCACAAAAGAATATAAATGATATAAATTGTATAAATATAGTTTTACATATGTATAATAACATTTTTCCAAAAGTTATTAGTTTCAAATCAATGATTACAAATATGACAAAACTATACAAGCCTTGAATACTGTGTTTCCCAATTCTTTCTCAACACAACATTTACACTCTAAATTCTCTTATCCATGGGCTTCGATTAAACATTTTCTTCCACAGTTCAAATGCATTTTAAACCCTTAAGGAGGTGATAAGATTTAATCGCCATAGTTAATTCATTTTCCAAGTAATCTATCTCATCGCTTTGCAAAGTAAGTAGTTAATACAATGTGCATCATAGGATTTCAAAGTAAACAATTTATATGGCTAGAACCCACTCAGGTAACTTGCATGTAGTCATGAATGGAATAGAACTGAAGATAGCTGGCAAGTATAATAATTTTTGTTAGTGCGGATTACCATGAATCCTAAATTCACAAATACATGAAATCAGTTAAAATGCAATTCCTCCTTTCTTGGGTGGGTTGCAAATAGAAAATGTCATTTTGGAACTATTGCAGGTATTGCAAGTGCGGAGGTGCAAGAGTGTGGGAGGAAGAGTGGTAAGAATTCTCCGCACGAGGGTTGAAAATAGACTAAATGTTGGATGTGTGGGGGATATACCTATGAGAAGTGTGGAAGTGCGAAAGATGTAGTTGTGCGAAGTGCTGAAGTGCGGAAGCTATAGTTGTTCGAAGTGCATAAGTGTGAGAGGATGAGTGATACAAATTCTCCGCGCAAGAGTTGAAAATAGACCAAGTGTTGGATGTGAGGGGGATATATGAATACAGAGTGTGGAGGTGTGAAAGATATAGTTATTCATAGTGTGGAGATATGGCCATAGAAAAAGCCTCTGCACAACCTAAAAAATGGCTAAGTAAAAATGTTTTTGATTAGGAATTTTTCAAAAGATCAATACAATACGACAGAGTGCGAAAGTGCAAAGGTGCCAAAGTGTGGGAGTGTGGGAGGATGAGTGGTATGAATTCTCCAAACAAGGGTTGAAAATAGACTACGAGAGTGTAGGAGGACAAGCAATATGAATTATCTGCAAACTAGTTGAAAATAGACAGTGTTGGTTGTGGGGGGATATATCTTTGCAGAGTGCGGAGGTGCGGATGTGTAAGAGTGCGTAAGGATGAGTGGTACGAATTCTCCACACAAGGGTTGAAAATAGACTAAGTGTTGGTTGTGTGGGGGATATGCCTGTGTGGAGTGTGAAAGATATAACTGTGCATAGTGTGAAAGATATAACTGTGCAGAGTGCGGAGATATGGTCATTTCAAAATCCTCTGCACAACCTAAAAAAAGGCTAAGCAAAAAGGATTTTGATTAGGAAATTTTTGAAAGATAAATACATTTCGATAGAGTGCAGAAGTGCGGAGGTGCAGAGATGTGGGAGTGTCGAAGGATGAGTGGTATGAATTTATGCACAAGGGTTGAAAATAGACTAAGTCTTGGTTGTGCAGAAGATGTACCTACGCAAAGTGAGGACATGCAAAAAATATAGCTATGCAGAGTGTGGCGATATGGTCATAGAAAAAGTCTTTGCACAACCTGGAAAATGGCTAAGAAAAAGGCTTTTGACTATGAAAGTTTTGGAAGATAAATACATTATGGAGCTCGAATTGCTTTAAGCCCAAGTGCATGACGCACATTTACTAAAATGTCTTTTCGACACATATTAATTATCTTTGAAATACGGGTAATCATAAATCGAAACCATTAGGCAACCCATAGAAAAGCGAGACATTTACTTTGAATTAGTTGTAAATCTCTAAATCCTTGCCCTTTCCTTGTAAATCCAAGCAAATCAACATGCCATAAATGACTCGGTTACTGTGCAAATTATGTGCCTTGTCCCAATCCCGTGGTGCAGAGTGCAGAAGTATGACTGGTATGAATTCTCTGCACAAGGTTTGAAAATAGACTAGGTATGAATTCTCCGCACAAGGTTTGAAAATAGACTAAGTGTTGGTTGTGTGAGGGATATACTTGTGCAGAGTGCAGAGGTGCGAAAGATATAGTTGTTCGGAGTGCAGAGATATGGTCATAGCAAAAGGCTCCATATAATGTGAAAAATGGCTAAGTAAAAAGACTTTTGATTAGAAAATTTTCGAAAGATGGTGGATTGGGAGAAGAATTTTATACAATATTTGTACAAGTATGGCAAATAGAAGAAGAAAGGATCCTTTTTGTGGTGATAGCTAATGTATCGAATCCTCTAGTATGAATGTTGCTCAACCAACAATTTAGATAAGGGATATCGAAAAATTGGCTTGCCAAATTTCAAGAATATGACATGGAGATCAAGCCCCTAAATTAGCTATTGCGGCAGAAAATGAAGACATGGAAGAAGTCTCACCTCTTCAAGCACAATAGTATCAACTGCTATAGTTGGAAGAATAAAGGGAAAAAGAACTAGAAATCATGGCCAACAAACAACATATAGTCAAGAAGTATTTTGATCATAGTGCCACTGCCAAGCATTTTAAAAAGGGTCAATGGGTTTTACTTTGGAACAAGACCAAGTAGAAGCCATATTTTCATTCCAAGTTCGAAGCCTTATGGATCGATCCGTATCAAATTGAACAAATCTTTGGTCATGATTCTTACTAATTGAAAGATGCAATTAGAAATGTTCAAACACTGCCTATGAATGAGCAATTCTTGAAGAACTTGTTTATTTAATCTCTAGTTCTCATTGTTCTATACACAAACTTTTCTTCTTTTTCTTTGCTTTCCTCTTTATTTCCTTTCAATATTGTATATTGCCATGGTATAACTTACTTTTATTATTTTTGTCCCCTTCACAAATTTTTATTTTTTTTATTCCATCGCCTAATATACACTTTGCACAACTATATCTTCAACACCTCTGCACTCCGCACAACTATATCCTCGGCATAAACACACAATATGTTTTCAATCCTTGTAGAGACAATCCATACCACTCATTCTCCCACACTCTCACATTTTCGCACCTCTGCACTTCCAATAGTTCAGCACCACAAATTTTGACAAGCCACATAATTTGCATAATAACCGAGTCATTTATGACATGTTGATTTGATCTAATCTACAAAGAAAGGACAATGATTTAAGATTAATGTGAAGTAAATGTCCCTCTTTTCTATGAGCTAATTAATGGTTTCTATTTATTATTACGTATATTCTGAAGGTAGTTCATATGCGTGGAAAGGACAATTTAGTAAATATGTGCCATGCACTTGGACTTGAAGGAATTCGAGCTCTATGATGTATTATTCATAAGTTTCACATATATCAAAGTCCATTGAAAAAGCAAAAGTATGGAAAATAGAAGAAGAAAGGATACCTTTTGTGGTGATATTGTTAATTCACTCGCGATACTAGACAAGAATTTTCATCGGTCTACTTCCTGTCAGTGTTGTTTGAACAAAAGTCTAGAAGAAAAGCAAAAGAACAGACTCTAGACTATAGGGCTCATCAACGTTGGTTGCGTACCTAAAGTTTTCAACTTCAAGGAACTAGTATCCTGGTGTGCTTGAAGGTTTGATTCAAATACAAGAATGATTCAAGTGGCAAAAAAAAAAAAAAATCTAGTCGTTCTAACTCCAAAGGTGTTCAAGAGAATGCTTCGTCTTCTGTCTGCAAATAAAAGTCTTAAGATCCCAGATGTAGACACCTTCCTTGGCTCTCAAAGTGGCAGCTCGAATGTATTGAAAGACTTTCTAATACCCTATGCAAAGATGTTGAGCAACCTTTTAACGATTGATATGTCTTTGCTCGAAGAACCATATCATGACTTTTCATGGCTATCTATGAGTGTGGTTGCGCAAGAGTCGACTTCATACATACTCAGGTTAGCTCTATATGCACTCCACTTTTCTTTTTGCAAGGATGTCATCTTCGATTGGGCATAAGTGATATATGTTATCGCATAATCTATACTTTCCCAAAGCCCAAGGCAAGTAAGGGAGAATGGCGTAACAATGAGATATCATATCACTGTCACCTCAATAGGAAATCCCTTTCTTTTAGGAGTATAATAGGTCTACCCTGGGGGAGGCGTCCCAAGTGGCCTAAAGGGTTGGGTAGGCTAAGGTTATGTCAAGAAATACCCCCCCTCTCACTGGTCACCAAAGTCAACAAAGTCTACGTCTGAGAAATTGAGTCAAAGAAGTGTAATTTGTGTACCTTCCCGTAACAAGAACAACAAAGCATATATATGGATATTTCATGTACAAAAATGATAGTAAAGCCTCCAAAGACGATAGAAAATGCAATTATATGATGGCTGAATCAAAATTATAGTTATATGACGGTTTATAATAGCCAAAAGTAAATTGCAACAACCACAAGAATTAGTGATCATAATTGCTAGAAAAGAAAGTGAAAATTGAGCATATATCAAGTAGATTCCTTAGCAATTGTCACAAGAAAGTTCTGAGTAAGTTAGTTGTGAGTTAGCTTAGTGTATGCATAAAATTTGTCGCAGTTAGATGGTTGTAGCAAACATTTATAACATCAACAAGAAAGTTAGAGATCTAATCTAAGTTAGTGTTAGACTTAGTTAGCATAGGGTTGAGAGAATAAGGTTTGAGTGTTTGATCAATCTTCCAACAAGACAGAAGTGAGAACTAGTGCCTTTTAGGGTTTATGGACTCAATTATATCAACACAATAACTTGGGGAAATAACATTGATTATACTTGTCTAAGAGATGAAAAGGTGGAAGCTTGAGGAGTATCACCTTAAGTCCTCGAGTACCAAGCCCTTAAGAGAAGGTTCAACTAGGGTGTAGGCACTTCTAGGACCTAGTGGTTTCTGTTATCCTTAGGCTCTTGAAATATATTTAATGCAATAAGAAATAGACAAAGATTCTAAAGAGCTAACACTTTAGGGTTCTAGAAGTTTGTCTAGACAAGATCTGTTTAGGCAAGACTAGCAAAACAAAAAGCAAGAAAGAAGCACCTTATGTTTCTTACTCCTAGGGTTTTCAAGAAAGCAATTTCATAATCTTAAATATGAAAAAGTAAACATACCATAAACATTTATCATGAAATGAAAATTGCATATTTACTTACTTCAACAAGAACAATCAAGCATAAAAACCCTAGATTTTCCAAAATTCAACCAAGAAATGATCCAAAATGCATCCAAAAAAGTATCCAAGCAAGTGTGCCTCAAAATTTCAGCCAAGTACCCCAAAAAGGGAGCCAATTTCAGTCCCTCTCTTGTGAGAGGTAAGTTATGATGCAAAAATGAATTTAGCCAACCATATTTATATGGAAAATCCTGGCTTAATTACCCAATAGTTGTGTCTTTTCACAGTTTTGAGCCCACATGTCAATTTGCTCATTAAAATAAAAATAAAATCAATTCTTTACAAAGTAACCCTCAAAGGGTGACATCATGCCCCTTTAGGGTGACATTAGGCCTCCTCCATGAGACGTTGACGTCATCTAGCAAAACATTGGGCCTCCAAAGGCCCTCCTCCATGCCACATGTGCCAAAACTACAACCCAACCTCTCAATGCCAAACCCTATCCCTGGGTGACGTCATGGGGCTACCAGGGTGATGTCATGGAGCTACTAGGGTGATTTCCAAGGTCTCCAAATCCAACATCCACGTTGGGAAGGGTGGCCCCTCATCGTTTAGGCCTGCCAAGGTGCCTCCAAAGGCAACATCCTCTTCCTTCACTGTTTAGACTGGTCATCACTATCTCACCCCAGGTTTGGGGTTTCAACATCCATCCATGGGCTTCAAGCCCTTATGAAGGTCTGAACCGGTCATCTCCTCATGACTACCCGTCCACCAGGAAATATCATGTGAAGACAAACAGGTACGCCCTCAAGTGGTCCATGAGTCACAAGTATCATAGCAAGTAAATCACATCTAATAATCAAATCACCCAAACATGTGTATCAAACCCCTCTAAACCAAGCAAATGATCAAGGTTATACAACTTGCCAAATTTAGGTTTGGGAAGGGTCTCAAGGTGCCCTATTAGGTTAATAACTCCCAGGTATAGGGTATTTTCTAAGTGGAGCCTATCCTAGTCATGTGTTTACATGAGATGGTGTAGGGTAAACTTTTGGGCATGGGGTTCATGACATACAAGGGTTTGTATTGTCTTAACTATGGGCACCTTTGTGGAGGGCGAGTTGCCCTTTGTCCACAATGCAATTTTTCCAAGCCCATTTGTTTTCCATTCTTCTTCTTAGCATTGTCTTTCATGTTTCAAGGAATTAGTTGGAGGCCACTATCCTGGTTTGGTGTCTAGATATGACAATGTCATTCACAAATACCTTGCAGAAATGAGAAGGATGGATCATGATGAGACCCCCTTTCCCTCAATTATTCAACCGAGAGCCACTACCCTAGCTTGGTGACCAGATGATGGTAATGTCATACCACTAAATACCTATGATCATGATAGGCCGACTCATGACAAGACCTCCTATCCCCAAAATAACACCTTGAGTATTCATTATCATTCATTTTTGTAGGTCCCTCATTTCTTACAAAGAAGCATTTCATTGCTTTCTCGAGGATCCTTGGGTGAAGCATCTCAAAAGCTTTATGATTGGATTTTATCTTTTGCCAACTACTTTTACCCTTAGGGCCTTTAGCCCCTTCTTCCCATGAGGTAAGGTATAATCCCTTCTTGGGTCAATACACCCGAAGATCCCAAAAGGCTAGGGAGATGGAGGGAAAAAGATGGAAAGTGATAAATATGGTAGGGAACGGATGATGACTTTTCAAGGAACCATCCAATAGCAACCTATTCCCGAGGGAAAACAACTTACTAGGACACAATGACACCCCCTCAGGTTTAAATAAGGCAAAGAGCATAAATTCCAAGCAAATGTTCTCAAATCGAGAAAGATATTTTGCAACATGTTCAAATGCTTCAAATATCAGAGTGACACTTACCATGATACTTGGACTCATTACCTCATGGAGCAAGACCCATTTCCTTCTGGGACCAGGCCAGTGTGGTGGACATTGCTGTTGGTGATGTGTAGAAAAAATCAATGAAAAAAAGGGCCCTATAGGGCTATGCTCTGTCCATATAGCTCTCGACACTCAATGTCTACAACCCGTGGGCATCGAGACATGATCTCCTTAGTTACCCCTAGTTTGGGTGTAACATCTGGCTCCTACTCTGGGACATGTGCTCACCATAGAGCACATGAGAACCTCAACATCTCTGGTATGACATGTGCCTCTTAAAACTCAAACAAAATCATTAGCGTATCTAGGGTGGTGATATCACCCTTTTTTCATATATGATAAAAAATAAAAATGAGAAAGAACGTATCTCCAATCTAGCATATAATGAGGAGCATATAATATATACAAATGAGATAAATAAATATGAAAATTCAACTAAAAGTACACTAAAATGATATGCATGGTACATACAATGGATGCAAATGCCTACCTACCTATATTTACATGTTAATCGAATTCTAGGTATAATCATATAACCAGTACAACCATGCTAGCAATATATCATAACACCTGCCTCTGTGCTTCATCATAAACCAAAACAATGACAAGTTAAGCACAAAAATAATATGGATTATAAAATTCATCATATAATAGGAAATTGTAAAATCAAACTCATGGAGGTGGGAGGGAGGGACAAAATCATGCCAAGTCAGATCTCCAGAAAAGTGCTCAATCCATCTCTAAAAAGGATCATGAAAGGTCAAAAACTAGAGAGGCTAACTCAAAGAGTCTAAAAATTGAATACCTTGGACCTCATCACTCCCCGAGGTCTGAGAAGGGACTAATAAGAATCTAGAGGATGACTGACAACTTCTTAGGGGAAAGTTGAAGGACTGAGATAATAAACTTCTTCTTAAGGCATTCAACCTACCCTTAAATTATAAAAGAAAGGTTTGCCTTAGAGAAAACTTGAAATAAGGGACATATTTTCCAATTGTATACTTAGTGACATAGTGAGATAAAGGAAACAAAGGGAGATGGAAAACCTCATCACAAGTATCCCGCTTCAGGCAAACCATGTCCTCACCCTTATCAAAATCTGAGCACAACAACGGTTGAAAATATTCTTCATAGAATAAATCCAAGTGCTCAAAAAAGTACTCGACAAACTCCTCAAGGTATGACCAGAAATCATCATGAGAACATTGCATTAAGTCATCCTTGGGTGTTTGGAATATATTTGTAATTATATCATCTCCTTGTTGCCAAATGTCAGAATTAGTAGCGATCTCGTATGATAGTTGTAAAGGCAACAATTGAAAATGACATTCCATATCATAAATGGGATCTTCATCATGACCAACCACATCCCATTTACGTCTCCCAACATGTATGAACTCATCAATATTATAAACCATGTCATTACCTTTATCATAACATGAAGGGTTTAGTACATCCAATGGTTCCTCGAACACTTCTTCACTTTCTAAACCATAAAATAAAGCATCATCAAAATCCTCGAAAGGGAGACGACTTACCATATACTCTTCTTCTTGTGCAGGAGTGACAAAGGCTTGGATGACTTCATCAAATGGAGGAGCATATATCAGTACGTACTTCATCCTCGTGACTCAACTCTTCAATCGTATCGTTGCCTTCATCACAACACGAAGGATATAGCTCGTCCAAGAATTCATTTACTTATTCACCTTCCGAATCATAGAATATGGCATCATTAAAAACCTGAAAGGGAAAATGATTAACCTCATTCTCTTCTTATTGTGCAAAAGGAATAGAATCTTGGATGGCTTCATCGGAGGGAGGAACACACATCAACACTCCATCCTCATGTTGTTAAGGTTTAAGCTAATATTAGGTTTCTTTTCAATTTACTAGATAACCATAGCATAGATAGGATCATTGAGAGAAACACAATCACAAGATACACAACATTTATCGTGGGAAACCCTCATGGGGAAGAAAACCCAACAAAAAATTCCTTAATATAGATAGCCAATACAATGCCAAGACAATAAACCAAACACTAGAGAATATCCTCTACTATGTAATGCGCCTCTCTCTCTTCCTTCTTCCGGCAACCGACAACTGCAACTTCCGTCAAACTTGCACACTAGATGAGTGAGTTGAGTGAGTGTGATAATGAGGCGTTGGCTTCCTTTATTTATACAAACTAGTAGGTGCGGAAAAGGTGTCTCTTCACTGGGCAGGGCTGACTTGTCTTCTTAGTGGTTAAAACCACTTTAATTAGCCTGAGGGCCGACTTCTCAATTTGCATGATATATTTAGGATTTGACCAATCCGCAAAAGGGGATTTGGTCAATTACAATGCCTGACACGATCAATCCACAAAAGGGGATTTGATCTATAAATAAATGACTCAAATAATAATGATAATAATAAGTAGATACTCTTTGCAGTTACAATATTTCAACACTCCCCCTTAACAAGAAGGGTATTCTACAACATCATCAGGAGAGAGAGAGGGAAACAACATCAACAACATATGGAACACTGATTGGCATATATATAAATCATCGGAAGTTTTTCTCATCATCGTCGTTCACAACATGGAGCTGGAGTAACATCATCATCCTTATCAACATGAGGCTGAAGTAACATCGTCATCTTCATTAACATGAGGCTAAAGTAATATCATCAACAAATTTAACATGAGGCTAAAGTAACATCATCATCTTCAGCATTAAAGCTGAAATAACATCATCATCATCATCTTCAACAAGAAGTTAAAGTGGCATCATCATAATCTGCATCAACATGGATTTGTATAACACTAATACATCATCATCATCATCAATAACAACACAAGGCTGATACAACATCAACAACAACAATATCACAGCACAAAGGCTGGAGCATTATCAACAAAAACAACATCACAACACGAAGGTTGGAGCATCATCAACATCAACACTAGGCTGGAAATATTAAGCACGAAGTTGGCATCTCAATAACATCAACACGAAGCTGTAAATATTCAGCAGGAAGCTGGCATCTCAACAACATCAACATGAAGCTGGAAATCTTCAACACGAGGCTGACATCTCAACAACATCAGCACGGAGCTGGAAATATTTAGCATGAGCTGGCATCACAACAACATCAACACAGAGCTAGAAATATTTAGCACACGACTGGCATCTCAACAACATCAACATGAAGCTGGAAATATTCAACACGAGGTTGGCATCACAACAACATCAACACGAAGCTGGAAATCTTCAGCACTAGGCTGTCATCACAACACGAGGCTGGGCTCACAACAACATCATAATGAAGCTAGAAATCTTCAGCACTGGGCTGGCATCATAGTACGAGGCTGACATCACAATAACATCAACACGAAGCTGGAAATCTTCAACACTAGGCTGGCATCACAACAACGTCAACACAAAGCTGGAAATCTTCAGCACTAGGTTGGCATCATAGCACGAGGCTGGCATCACAACAACATCATCATGAAGATGGAAATCTTTAGCACTAGGCTGGCATCACAGCACGAGGTTGGCATCACAACACTACTCCCCCTTTTGAGGGAGGTCCTTTCAGACTACACCAAGCTTATCTTGAAAGTGCTCAAACTTTACACGAGATAGAGACTTGGTCAACACATCAAGAACCTGTTCATCTGTGCTAACATACTGGAGCTTTATGGCTCCTCTCTGCACCATATCACGGATGTAATGATATTAGATCTCTATGTGCTTTGACTTGTTGTGGAACATAGGGTTCTATGTCATCTTTATGCAACTCTGGTTATCACATAGGATCACAGTTTCTTCCATCTCCAGATCGAATAGACCTGTCAACAACTTCCAAAGCCATATGGCTTCACAACTGGTGGAACATGCAACAATGTATTCCGCTTTTGTCGTGCTCGGAGCAATGTTGAATTTCTCCCTACTCTGCCATAAAGTCATGGTTGACCTGAGACCAAAACACCATCCTGAAGTGCTCTTTCTATCAGAAACACTTCCAGATTAATCTAAATCAATATAACCATACAATCTGAATTCATGATCTCCATTATAATTGAGACCAAAGTCCAATGTACCCTTAAGGTATCTCATCACATGTTTTGCATCATCAAGGTGAACATGTTTGGGTTCTACCAGATACTAACTCAAGGCAAAACATATCTCTGGCCCGGTATTCGTCAGATACATCACTGAACCAATAATCTATCTGTACATAGTAGCATCAAACAATTTTAACGAGGTATCTACCAGGAGCTTCAACTTCATTTCCATGGGTGTGTACATGGATTTACATTTCAACATGTGAAACCTCTTCATTATTTCAACTACATAATTCCCTTGGTTAATGAAGATCTTCTCTAGGCTCTGCCAAACTTCAAGACCTAAGAGATAATGCATTAGGTCTTTCATCAAACTCTGTAGTGAGCTTCTTCTGCATTCTGTGATGAGCTTTTATTCATCTTGTCAACAATACATCATCTACATATATTAGCAACATCATTGGTTCGTCATTCATAACCTTGAGGTGAAGGTTAGAATCAACTTTACTCTTGGTAAAGCCCAAGCTTGTTAGGAAATTTTCGACTCTGTCTTATCAAGATCTAGGAGCTTTCTTTAACCTGTACAAATCCTTATTCAACCTGCAGACTTGAGTCTTTTCTATTTTCATCTTCAAATCAAATTTTCACATTACATTGTACCAATATGGTACACTTGCTCAGTTGCAACTCAATCTGCACAATCATGTGCTAGCTCTATGTTCTCTCTGCAAAGCACTATTTGTCTCATTGCCTGAGAATATGTCCTCTCCTCTTTCTGCAACTGTTTCTTTCTGGAACTAGGACTTTTCACCTACAGGCTGCAGCTGCTCTGAGGCTGAGAATGATTGTTTCATCCTCACTATGGTTGTTGAAATCTGTAAGTAGCTCCTCTTATTCTATCATGACAACAACTTCATCTAAAACTAAGAATGGCTCAATAACTGACACTGAAGGTAGCTCTTCTTCTTTCATGGAGGTAACTCTATCTTTTATTGTAGTCATGTCTCCATGACCCAATGCACAAACTGCCACTCAAATTTAAATATGGGGATTTCTCCCCCTGCATCTCATACTATATATGAATCATGGTTGTTCTGGTTGTCTTCATGAATATTGGAACTATTTCTTCAATTTCTGGAGTAATTTTATTGTCATAGTCTTCTCCCTCTTGCTGGGAGAATCCTCTAGACACACATCAGGCTTTGTACATCTGCAACATGCTTGATCTGTTTAGATCAATCTTGGAAGTCAATACCGACTTCTCTTCTAGTCTCACGGAAAAATCCATATCCTAGTCTTTCTGACTGGCTTCCTTCTCTGTCACTGAAACAAAGGAATCTTCCAGGAGATTTCATATCTCCTAGGAGTCTCTGAAGCTACGATCTAGTCTTCTCATGGCATTTGTCTCCTAGTCCTGGAAGTTGTCTCTTCATCTGATCCTTTCTGAGATCAGGCTTACTCTCTATTTCTTCTGAGCCTACAAGGACTTCATCGTCACTTATGGGGTATACTTGGTGTTGAGCACCAAGTCTAAATATGAAAAACTGAGTCAGACTTCAAGTGAATTCTGTTTCCTGTCAAAGTGGATTCATTATCCTTTGAACAAGTCTACTGTGAGTTCTTGTTCTAATTTTTGGTCATCTTTGGAGCTTCTTCTCCTTACAATCAATCTTCGTATGAGATACTCTGGGCCTCAACAGATAGCTTCTTCTTCATCTTCTTTGGTACATAAATGTATATGGTTATGTACATAGTCTCCTTCATGTCTCATCTAATATGTTGCCTTCTACAACCTTCACTATAGCTTCCTCGGGATTATCACCCGTGACCTGAAACAAGGTCAACAAAACAACAAGCAAGAATAATACTCTTTTGATAATAGTAAATAAAACAATAGCATGAATAATCGTCACAGTAGCTCCTTTAGAGCTATCACTTGTGCCATGTTTGAAATAAAGATCAAAAGTAAGAAATACAATACAAAATGAGATCAACACTCTTCTAGTGTTGTGATCAAACATTCTGCCATGGTAACTTGGAACCAACACAAGAAGTTTCTCCTAGAGGAGATGTTGGTTGTATATGGTAAATGATTACATTAAGCATTTATCTCAATATGCTCACATGCTACCAAGTATAATACTTTTCAAAGACTGCTACCTCAACTATAGTGTTTACTTGTAAAGGGGTAGTTATCAACATGTCATTTGCAACTTTGGATCTTATCAGCTTAATTAGTGAAACCTCGAACCTGGAGTCTTGTCCTCGAGAATGAGTGTGTTACTTTTCTTCCAAGTCTCCTTCACTCAAGATGACAAGTGCTTTCTTCAACCTGTCTTCTATACTAGGACAATATGCTATCTTGAGTGAAGGTTGGGTGAGAGAATAAACTCTATGATCTCAACTTTAATCCATCTAATACCTTGACTTTAATTTTGACCAAAAGTTAGTATGATGGTCATAGCTTCAACATGCAACCTAGATCAAAATAATTTCATAACAAATGGATGCATATCAGAATATTCAAACCTAGGTTGCATTATGCCTCTGAATGTGTTGGATCTTGAGATACTTCTGGATCTATGGCAAGAGATCCCTTCTCCTGCAAATACCCTTTAAATATTAACAATTTAAACATATGTGAGTACATACCTTTGATAGCATTTGCAGGTAATGGGACCATCTTGTAGCAGCGGTAATAATTACCAACCCTTTTTAAACTTCAAGGGTGACTGCAACTGGTACTACATCTGATACCTCAACTGATTCTGAAACTGCAACTGCAACTTAGGGTTTTATGAGGAAACCCTAATGTTTCAAACTTCAAATTTTGAAATTTTGATCCAGGTGCTAGATGCGCTGAGCTGAGGCGAGTAAGATGGTGTAGTTAGATTTCTGAAAATCCAAATTTTACCCCTTGAAACCGAGCTTGCGGAAATCTGGACTGGCACTTCTGGTACTGGTTCTGGTTTCCTAGTTTTCTGGTACTAGTGAAAACTAGGGTTTCACTTTCCAGGAGTTCTATCCACTGAAAAGGTGCTCTCAAGATGCCAAAAGCTTCACTAGGTTAGGGTGCACTTTTATAGATGGTTTTTAGGCAAAAATTCCTCTCCAACAAAAAAACCCTAATTTTCTTGTACGACAACAGTGACGTTTTTCTTTATTCAGTGAAAGATGCTCTCTTCAGTTTAGCTCTGATACCATGTTAAGTTTTGAGATATTATTAGGTTTCTTTTCAATTTACTAGATAACCATAGCATAGATAGGATCACTGAGAGAAAGACAATCACAAGATACACAACATTTATCCTGGGAAACCCTCATGGGGAAGAAAACCCAACAAAAACTTCCTTAATATAGATAGCCAATACAATGTCAAGACAATAAACCAAACACTAGAGAATATCCTCTAAAAAGCAATGAGCCTCTCTCTCTTCCTTCTTTCGACAACTGACAACTGCATCTTCCTTCAAACTTGCGCACTAGATTAGTGAGCTGAGTGAGTGTGATAATGAGGCGATGGCTTCCTTTATTTATACAAACTGGCAGGTGCTGAAAAGGTGTCTCTTCACAAGGCAGGGCTGACTTGTCTTCTTAGTGGTTAAAACCACTATAATTAGCGTGGGGCCTGACTTCTCAATTTGCATAATATATTTAGGGTTTGACCAATCCACAAAAGGGGATTTGGTCCATTACAATGCCCGACATGATCAATCCACAAAAGGGGATTTGATCTATAATAAATGACTCAAATAATAATAATAATAATAAGTAGAATACTCTTTGCAGTTACAATATTTCAACACATGTTTGACATCTTCAGGCTCTCGTTCTTCAACCAAGACTTCATTATCTTCTGTAGAATCGTGGGAAAATTCTTGCTCCTCCTCAAGGGGTTGACAACCTTCTTCATAAATATTTTCTATGTCAGAGGGTTCTTGGCGTTGGGCATGGTGCACACCCCTACGATCTTCTACAATCTTAGTGGTGAATCCTTCGTCCTTTAGGAATACTACAAGATTTTGAAGGACATCTTCATACATCTGGCACTGTGGTTTTGCAAACTCAAGAAACCTATTGACGAGATCTATGAAAGAGGATATACCCTTTTCTTTGCAACAACCCTTGATCCAATCTTGTACAAATGATGGCAAGGAAAGTATGATAAATTTTATTAGAACATCCTCCCCTTCAAATTCTATCTCACTTATATACTTCAAGAACTCTAAAATGTGAGTAATGGGGAGGCTTATGAATCTTGGAGAGTTGTTCAATCATTTCATTTAAAAAAAAATGTGGGTATCCTTGAAAACTTTCAAAATCAATAGATGGATACACTTGCTCCTGGGGCGCCATGATCCCATATCTTGAAAATATCACAAAGTTGAGAGTAAGGTGGCACCTTGGAAAAGTTCAGTGGATTCACCGGATAATATTTTAAGGATTATCAAAGGGAGTGAGGGAATCACCCCTTAGTGCAGTTGCTAGGTAACCTTGTGAAATAAAGGCTTTGAGGAAAAGGCTTACTCAAGGTTTTGTCGTTGAGGAATTTTGACTAGATGTTCCCCGACAATGGCACCAAAAATGTTTTCGCACAATCCGTACTTGCCCAAAGCCCAAAGAAAGTAAGGGATATTGGCGTAACAATGGGATATCCTATCACTGTCACCTTAATAGGAATTTTCTTTCTTTTATGAGTAGAAGAGGTCTACCGCAGGGGAGGCATCCCCGATGGCCTAAAGGGTCGGGTAGGATAAGGTTATGTCAAGAAATACCCCCCCTCTCACTGGTCACCAAAGTCAACGAAGTCTACGTCTGAGAAATTGAGGCAAAGAAGTGTAATTTGTGTACCCTCCCGAAACAAGAACAACAAAGCATATATATGGAACTTTCATGTACAAAAATGATAGTAAAGCCTCCAAAGACAATATAAAATGAAATTATATGATGGTTGAATCAAAATTATTGTTATATGACGATTTATAACAGCCAAAAGTAAATTGTAACAACCATAAAAATTAATGCTCAGAATTGCTAGGAAAGATAGTGAAAATTGAGCATATATAAAGTAGATTCCTTAGCAATTGTCACAAGCAAGTTCTGAGTAAGTTAGGTATGAGTTAGCTTAGTGTATGCAGAAAATTTGCTGCAGTTAGATGGTTGAAGCAAACTTTTATAGCAACAAAAAGAAAGTTAGAGATCTAGGCTAAGTTAGTGTTAGACTTAGTTAGCATAGGCTTGAGAGAATAAGGTTTGAGTGTTTGATCAATCTTCCAACAAGAGAGAAGTGAGAACTAGTGCCTTTTAGGGTTTACAGAGTCAATTGTATCAACACAATAACTTGGAGAAATAACAATGATTATACTTGTATAAGAGATGAAAAGGTGGAAGCTTGAGGAGTACCACCTTAAGTCCTTAAGTACCAATCCCTTAAGAGAAGGTTCAACTAGGGTGTAAGCACTTCTAGGCCCTCGTGATTTCTCCTATCCTTAGACTCTTGAAATATATTTAATGAAATAAGAACTAGAAAAAGCTTCTAAAGTGCTGGCACTTTAGGGATCTAGAAGTTTGTTTAGACAAGATCTTCTTAGGCAAGACTAGCAAAACAAAAGAGCAAGATGTTTCTTACTCCTACGGTTTTCAAGCAAGCAATTTCATAATCTTAAATATGAACAAGTAAACATACCATAAACGTTTATCATGAAATGAAAAGTGCAGATTTACTTACTTCACCAAGAATAATAAAGCATAAAAACCCTAGATTTTCCAAAATTCCACCAAGAAATGATCCAAAATGCATCCAAACAAGTTTCCAAGCAAGTGTGCCTCAAAATTCCAGCCAAGTACCCAAAAAAGGGTGCCAATTTTAGTCCCCCTCTTGTGAGAGGTGAGTTATGATGTAAAAATGAATTTAGCTAGCCATATTTATATGGAAAATCCTGGCTTAATTACCCAACAGTTGTATCTTTTCAGAATTTTGAGCCTACATGTCAATTTTCTCATTAAAATAAAAATAAAATCAATTCTTTACAAAATAACCCTCAAAGGGCGACATCATGCCCCTTTAGGGTGACATTAGGCCTCCTCCATGAGACGTTGAGGTCATCTAGCAAAACATTGGTCCTCCAAAGGCCCTCTTCCATGCCACATGTGCCAAAACTGCAGCCCAACCTCTCAATGTCAAACCCTAGCCCTGGGTGATGTGATGGGGCTACTAGGGTGACATGATGGGGCTACTAGGGTGACATGATGGGGCTACTAGGTTGACGTCCAAGGTCTCCAAAGCCAAATTCCAGGTGGGGAAGGGTGCCCCCTCATCATCTAGGCCTGCTAGGGTGCCTCCAAAGTCAACATCCTCTTCCTTCACTATACAAACTAGTCGTCATTGTCTCGCCCTAGGCTTGGGGTTTCAACGTCCATCCATGGGATTTCATCCCTCATGAAGGTCCGAATTGGTCATCTCCTCATGACTACTTGTCCACTGGGAAAGGTCTTGCAAAGACAAACATGTATGCCCTCCAAGGGTCCACGAGTCACAAGTATCATAACAAGTAAATAACATATAAAAATCAAATCACCCGAACATGTGCATCAAACCCCTCTAAACCAAACAAATGCTCAAGGAAATTATACAATTTGCCAAATTTAGGTTTGGGAAGGGTCTCAAGATTCCCTATTGGGTTAAGAACTCCCAGGTCTAGGGTGTTTCCTAGATGGAGCCTATCCTAGTCATGTGTGTATGTGAGATTTTGTAGGGTAAACTTTTGGGCATGGGGTTCATGACATACAAGGGTTTGTATTGTCTTACCTATGGGCGCCTTTGTGGAGGATGAGTTGCCCTTTGTCTGTAATGCAATTTTTCCAAGCGCATTTGTTTGCCACTCTTATTCTTAGCTTTTTCTTTCATGTTTCAAGGAATTAGTTGGAGGCCACTGTCCTAGCTTGGTTTCCAGATACAATAGTGTCATTCACAAATACCTTGCAGAAATGAGAAGGTTGGCTCGTGATGAGACCCCCTTTCCCTAAGTTATGCAAATGAGAGCCACTACCCTGGCCTGGTCACCAGATGATTATAATGTCATACCACTAAATACCTATGATCATGACAGGCCTACTCTTGATGAGGCCTCCTATCCCCCAACTAACAGCTTGAGTATTCATTATCATTCATTTTTGCAGGTCCCCCATTTCTTATAGAGAAGCATTTCATTACTTTCTCGAGGATCCTTGGGTGAGAATCTCAAAGGTTTTATGATTGTCTTTTATCTTTTGCTAGCTAATTTTACCCTATGGGCCTTTAGGCCCCTGTTCCCATGAGGTAAGGTACAATCCCTTCTTGGGTCAATACACTCAAAGATCCCAAAAGGAGAGGGAGATGGAGGGAAAAAGTATGGAAAGTGACAAGTATGGTAGGGAACACATGATGACTTTTCAAGGAACCACCCAATAGAAACCTATTCCCGAGGGCAACCAACTTACTAGGACACAATGACACCCCCCTTAGGTTTAAATAAGAAAAATAGTATAAATTCCAAGAAAATGTTCTGAAATCGAGAAAGTTCTTTTGAAACACGTTCAAATGCTTCAAATATCAGAGTGACACTTACCATGATACCAAGACTCATTACCTCATGGAGCAAGACCCATTTCCTCTCGGGACTAGGCCAGTGTGGTGGACGATGTTGTTGGTGATGTGTAGATGGCATCAATGAAAATAAGGGCCCTCTGAGGATATGCTTTGTCCATCTGGCTCTCGACACTCCATGTCTACAACCTATGGGCCTCAAGACATGATCTCCTTAGTTACCCCTAGTTTGGGGGTAACAATATCAAACAAAGTTTCTTTCCAGTTGAGAAACCATTTAAGTACTCAAACATTTTTCATGGTCGCATATTTGGTCTTTGCAATTGTTTATTGCAATGTCTTTGAGGGTCTCCCTCTTAAAGGAAGTGTAAATATAAAGAATAAGCCAGTTTAATTTTGGTACCTAGTGTTATGCAGACATAAAGCACTATTCAATTTTTACATTGTTCAAGATATGTTTCTTAGAGAGTTCGAACACATTAGTTGGAGAAAAATCCAAGAGAATAACTCACAAAGCTGAACAATTTCTCAAGGGAAAGGTAATTTGCATTCAAGAGGAAAACCATACATGCGTGATTGTATGGTTGTCAAGAGAACCCCCTCCTACTCTCGATATTTTTTTGTGATAGATATTTTGTGGCTGAAATTTGCCGACAATATAAAGCTTGGTGTATTTTATTTGACAGGAAGAGAAAAATGAAATTCATTACATTGCTTGTTCAAGTTGGAGACACAATTGTCAAGAATTTGGCCCATATTAAAGAAGTATTAGAAACACATGATGTGTTTAATCTAAAACAAGCACAACCCCTAGAGGGGTTCAACGCCAAAGGTTTGTTCTCTATAAATTTAGCATCCATGAGATACAACAACCTTTTCACGATAGTTGATGAAGAAACCAGTGACAATGACTCCACAAAAAAGGACAAGAATGTATGCAATGAAGACTTGACCATGGAAATAAGTTCAAATAATCAAAGTCAAAGCTAAACAAGACAAAGGGGGAAAGGCAATACTAATGTGTGGTCTTCCTCCAATATTCATCCACATAAGAGCTCCTCCTCTGGGTAAAGAAGACAAGAGCAGAATGTAAATAAAGAAGAGAGTAGTGAGGGATGTGTTGGAGGTGACAATCGATATCAACCACCCCATGTCAATCTTGAACTGACACATACAATGTCCCAACAAAAAAAGAAACAAATCCCAAATAGAAACAATTCTCAAGATTCAGGAAGCTGAGAAAATATTGATGATATGGAAATCGACAATGCGGAGATACCCGACTCGATAGCTCGAAGAATTGCAGAAATCCAGTAGATTATAAAGGACTTGGACACAAAAGAACCCATGTTGTTTGAGGAGCAATCCTTAACATTGCACAATACTCAATACAATAAAGAGGAAAAGAAACCGCAGATAGAGAAGATCAGTGTCAAATACAAAAAAGTAATTCAAAAATTAAGTTCGTAAGTCGATGTGTTAGTAGTTGGACCCTCTGGACTCATGAAATTACATATTTCTATGGAAGATGATATTTCCCATTCAATTTCAGAGCAAGAGTTGCAAAACAATAAATTGAATAAGAGAGTAAGTGAGCTTGAGGAGGCTTTGAGCTCGAAGCCACTATTTGCACAACCATTAGCCATACTTTTGTCAGACCAAATTCCCCCAAGTACATCGGGAACCTCAAAGCCAATAAGGAAAGTGGCTGAATTGTTGAGTGAAGTAAGAGTCTATGTTGCTGAAAACGTTAACAAAAGATTCAAGATAATCACACAGGCATGGGAGGTTATCACCAACCAACGACATCTATCTCAAAGGATTTCAAATTTTACTAGATATTTGAAAAAATATTTGGACCATGACAAGGGATACTATAAAAATGAGATAAATACTTTCATTGCATGGGTCACTAGTAAGAGTGATCACCAAAGAATTCAGCAACAACTGCCCTGGAACAGAAGAATAAGACAAATAAAGGTAGGTTGGGAGGCATGAGTAAAAATGATAAAAGATGGAATTGTTGCTTGCGAAAAAACCAATGAAAGGAAAGGAAATGCTATTTTAAAAGCATTTGGTATTGTTAAAGAACTACAGGGCTTGAAATTTTTGAGGAATTCAATGATCGTCACTAAATAACAACTATATAGTGACTTAGCAACAATCAAGATCTCATTGGGTAACGACTTTGACAACCTCGTAGAGTTTTCTAAAGAACAACTCAAACATTGGCTTGTCACATTTGTTAATGACAATGAAGACCACTTGTCAACCATTGATCAAATCTATGTGGAATGCAAAGAAGTAGAGGAGGATATTTTCGTGCTTCGAGTTAAGAAAGAAATCACCATCCCACCAATCAAGGACTATATTGATGACTGGCTCAAGAACACCTTGGAACAGATCGTTAACCCATAACAACTACCAAAGACAATTACCTCAATAGAAGCTCGAAGCATAAAATCTTATAAGGGTAGACCCCCAACAACAACAATGAAACAAGAGTGTCATAACATTTCCTTCTTAGTAAGTCAAGCATCTATTACATTTGGCTTTCCTTTCCTTTCCTTTTGCTCACTTAGTGATCCCTCAGTCTTAGTTGTTTCATGATCTATGAAAACGTAAGACTCGTTTTTAACTATCTTTCTTTCTATTTAATGGTCCACGTGAGCCCCAATCCTAGTTTGTTTGGACACATGCCTTTATTTTTTACATACATTATTTAAAAGACAATTGTATATTTTTTTTGTTTTAATTCTGTGTATTATTCATATAGGGAAGTGCCACCCCTTGAAAAATGCAACAAGATTTATTCTCCTGAGGTTGTTTTCAAGACTTAAACAATCTTAGAGATCAACAATACTGATTGAACATTTTCTAGTAAACTAACACTTCCCTGTACACTACCTTGCTTTTCATTCTTCTCTTAAAAAAAAAAAACATTTTCCCTATCAAGCTGCAAGTTTGAGAATTATTGTGCTTTTGGATTGTCTTTCATCTCTTCAATCCTCTAGACTACCTCTTGATAGTTTTGAGCTCTTTGGTAAATAACATCAATCAAAGAATCTTCGTGAACGCAAGTCTTAACATTTGTTACCATGTTACAATGTTTCTTAACAAGACCTATTAGATTATGCGTCCTGAAAGTTCCATAGGCTAACCAAATATCCCCAAGTTGTTCTGCTACTTTCAGTGCATGCTTGGCATTTAATAAACAATAAATTCCTAATGTAATAGGAAAAGAAGGACAATGTCTTTTCAGACCTTTGGATAAAGAAGCAACAATACCAATAACCATTGTTTGATATGCTATTTACCTTAGCACAAGCCTATTTGAGACATATCTTGGTAAAAGATGCAATGCTCCTTCACATCCATATATCCCAAAATAAGAAGATTGCTCGTCTACAAACCAGTCTCCTATTTATTTGATTTAGTTTAGGGCTTCTTGAGAAAATCTAGTTGTTTGGTTTTTGAACATATTGTGCATAGAGATCATGTAATTGTCACAAATTTCATAACAATATTTTTTTTACAGTTTATAGCCCATAATTTTGAACAATGAATATGAACTGGGTCCTGAGACACTAATGAATCCTAAGACACCAATGGAAAAGGGGTTACACCAAAAACTAAATCTATTAAATAACATAACATGAAAAACCCTGGAAAATAACCCAATGGTGCTTCCTGTCATTTTTGAACTTCTTGTTGAATGTTTGCGGAACGTATGTGTGTCCAATTGAAGATTTTCCCTTCGAGAGTTTGATGAATAAGAGGAACCCATCCTAGTTTGAATTTCATAGAGTCATTTTCACCATACAATGTACAAACCATTATAGCTACTAACATTTGGAGTTTTTTTAGACCGCAAATGGAATATACTTTGTCTAAAATAATCTTGAGACCACAAGAATCATGCCACCATTCCCTAACTAAATTCGTCATCTGAATCTCTTCTTAGTTTACTTTTTTTTCTATAAACTCTCCATTCAAGCTAACTTGTGATGATTCTAACTTGTACATGTTTAAAATATCTTCAACTACGAACACAAAGCACCAAGTGAATCATAGATCATGACAATGAGCACCAAGTGAATCATAGATCATGACAACGAGCATCAACTGTACCACCCATCCTACCATTTTTCAGATTAAACTCCGTAACTTATATGTCAGAGTTATTACATAATTTTGTGATGGCTACTAAGTTCCAACTTCTAGGCCATATTCAATGAAAAATGTAAACGATTTAATTGTAAAATTAAATTTTTTTAATTATATAGAAAGAAAAAAGTATTATGTTGTAGAACAAGTTTCAAAACTTCCAAATTTTGGGTATATCAAACAAATTTTAACTTAGTAAAGGATATATGTAAAATGGTTTCAAATTTTATGAAATCATTTTATATTCACAAATATATGAGATGAAATTAAATTGAGACCAAACTTGAGCAATATTGAAACCAATAAAATTCTATACTTTGTCATTTCTCCACATTTTACTAAGGTTTACTCTACATTGAGCACTTAGTTTATTTTGCTTGTTTTTACTAAGTTTTATGTGCTGAGCTTCCACCACTTAGCCACTGAACACTTTATTTCCACACACATTGACTTCCGCACAATCCAAAGACTTAATCCAAACATTTAACTATTTTATCATTTCTTTTCCAAAGTTTTATTCCCCGCTCCCCGTCCTTTGGCATATTGGGATGGAGATGGGATGATCTTAATATTATTTTTCAAATGCATAGTCAACTACCTTGTCAGATAGAAATCAACTACGAACACAAAGCATAAGTTAGTGTTATGTTATGTTAGATAACACTATATTAAAAAAAATTAAAGTGGGCTCAATTAAAAAATAATAATAATAAAAATAAATTGGGCCCAATTAAAAAAAAAAAAACAATTATAGACACAGTGTAAAACTTGACATGAAACGAAATAATAAAAGAAGAAACTACATCTTAACAAATTAGACCATATACAAAAAACTCCATTTCAACTTCTAGACCATATAGAATAAATAATGTAAATGGTTTAGTTGTAAAATTGAATATTTTCATATTTCAAAACTTACAAGTTTTAGGTATATAAAACAAATTTTAACTTGGTAAAGGATATATGTAAAATGGTTTCAGATTTTATGAAATCATTTTATCTTTACAAATATATGAAATATTTGAGACCAAACTTGATGAATATTGACATAGATAAAATTCTATACTTAATCATTTCTCCCCATTTTATTATATTTTTAGTAAGTTTTACTCCACATTGAACAAACACTTTATTTTACTAAGTTTTATGCGAAGTGACTATACTTAGTCATTTTGGTTACTTTTCATACCCCATTCTTTGGTTATTCTCCATATTCATTATTCTCCTTTTGGCATAAACAATAATATTTTTTTTTGTAAAGAAAAAAGGTGTTTCCTATTACTGTGCTTTTATAGTACAGAAATGCCACATGTCATCAATCTGTTGTTGATATTATGGTAGTTGCAGGAGGTATTTATCTCCACGTGTAAACCTGATGAGAATATAATATTTTGAGAAGCAAGAAGAAACCCTAATTAATTGGTTAATAACCTTAGAAGACAAGTCGGCTCAAGAGAATGACTTCTATTAGGTTATTAGCCTTCAAGAGAAGAAGTCGGCTAAAGGAAATGTTATTTACTAAAGAATTAGTACCCATAATGAGAAGTCGGCCCAGGCAGTCTGAGAGAAATAGTATAAATACAGGAGGCCAATCTTCATTCTGGCCAGCATTCTCAGAACTGCAGAAGCAACACTTGTGCGCATTGCAGTTGGCCAGTTTGTGCGTAAGTTTGGAGGAGAGTTGTTGTTGCAGCTGCTGCATCTAGTAGATTTCGGTTTTGGCTTAGACTCTCTCTTGATTATGGTTTGGACTCTCTGATCAGATCTTGTTATTCTTACTTGGTGTGTTATCCTTGGAGAGAGGTGCACCACCCTTGTTTGGCTATCAAGTCTAGGGTTTGCTTCTGGAATGATTCTCTGTCAAGGTTAAGGTGCTCGGGGGTGGCTTCGGCCTATGGTTGGGTGATTATATTGCTATATTGTCTATGGTTAAATGAGCACATCCATTATATTCTAACAGTTTATGGGCCCACACTATCTTCGGAGAGTCTAACCGCTGGAAGATAGATTGGGAGGATTTGCTCAGTTGCAGTTGCAGTTGCAGCCATTTTTTGTTGCAACAATGAAACCCTAACTCTCTCATTGAGGCACCTTAAGTGAAGGGATTGACATAATTCCTGGATAGACCAGTGCACCCTAGCCTAACGCATCTCCTGGTACTCTCAGCAAGCCAAGACGTCAAGTTTGAATTTTTGGTCAAATCTAGTGTTGACCAAGTCAAAGAAGCCATGACTTACTCTATGAAGCCAGAAAACAAGTTAGAAGGGGCTTCTATCTTCAGAACAAGGAAGACAAGGATTGATCTCATCCTTGCCAAGAATAAAGTGTCGGATATCGTGAAAGGAAAGATTGTGGAACCAGAGTTTGAAGAAGGAAAAGAGAAGGAACCACATAACGTTGCAGTTATGGAGAAGTTCAAAGACAATGACATCAATGCCATGAGTATCATAGTGGATTCTATAAAAGACCACTTGATACCCTACATCTCCCATATTAATTCATCTAAGAAAATGTACGATGCCCTAACAAACCTCTTCTTAGTTAGAAACATGGGACAAGTAATGAGTCTGAAGAATGAGCTTCGTGACATGAAGATGAATGATGATGACAACATAACATCATACTTTGTGAGAATCTCTCAGTTAAGAGATCAACTACAAGCTATTAAAGAAATCATTTCAGAGAAGGAACTGGTAAATATAGTACTCAACGGTCTTCCCAAGACATGGGATGCATTTGCCGCAAGCATGAACACAAGGAAGGAGTATCCTGCATTTGAAGAACTTTGGACTTGCTGTGCACAAGAATAATCAATGATTAGTGCAAAAGAGAAACCTCAAAAGAAATGCGATGATCAAGCCTTCACAACAAGATTCAAGAATTTCAGGAACAAAAGGAAGTTTGGCTCAAGGAAGAAGCCAAATCAAGAGAAAGATATGTCAGAAATACAATGCTTCAACTGTAAAAAATATGGTCACTACAAGAATCTTTGTCCCGAGCTAAAGAAAAGGAAGGAGACACACGAAGCATCAGTTGCCGAAGAAGGGAAACCCTCAAATAAGACCAAGCATGATATAACATACTTCTTCTTCTAAGACAAGGTAACAATATTCTTCATACTTTTTGTACATACCATGTTTACATAGTTTTTGTAAATATCTTGCATATCTATTTCTTAGAAGATAAGATGTTCAAGAGAAACTACACCTATGGAAGATCAACAAAATGTGGACTTGCTATCACAATGACTACAAGTCAGGGAATGCACATGAAAGGATGAAGTACATCAACAACCCCTGGTAACAATTCATGTGGAAGTTATTACATAAGTAATAGCTACAAGATAAGTCGAAATCAGAATCAATCTTGAAGGAACCTAGAAGAAGTAAAGACATAAAGAAGTCAACAATCAAGAGAAATTTGGAAAAAGATTTGTGATAGTTTGCAGAAGGCAATAAGAATGCARATGGAAGCGTGGACTCTCCTAGATGGAGGGAGCCGATTAAATATTTCCAAAAGAAGAGCATGAATTCATGCATGAAGCAAGGATTAGGAGGGAGCTAATCCTAAATTATATGATCMATTGAAGATGATGAAGTATATATCCATGGTAGCAGCCATGAAAAGCAGTACGTGTTCAGTTTGACTTTAGAAGAAGTCTTAAAGTATCCCTGGTTGTCCATCCACATCCATGATCCTATGATGAAAGAAAGAAGTTGGAACATTCAAGGCACAAAATCTATAGAAAACTCCATGGACCTAAGAGCTAAAGAAAAACATGAGGAAGAACATGAAGATTCCAAGAAAGAAAGAAAAGCTATAACAACCAGTCATTGTATTGATAATCACAAGTCTACCAGCCTGATATGAACTCACTAAAAGCAATCAAGCAGAGGAAATTAAAGTTGTGTTGAAGAACAGTGTATGGAAGACTTATGAATGAAAGCATTGCGAGATCCATAACTAAAGGTTCTCCCAGATGGAGGGAGAGGAATATGATGATAGCTTGTTCTAGACATGCCTGTACCTAAGACATTATATCTCTTGCTATATCCATGGGTTGGAGTTTACATCAGACAAATGTAAGGACTGTTCTCCTCAACAGAGTAATCAAACAAAGAAGTGTATAACAAGCTCAAGGTTTTGAGGTATACTAAAAGGAGACCCTTGTATGTAGATGAAAGAAGACAACTGGTAAAGAACCTCCAATGTACAACAGAAGCGTGGTGAAGAACTTTCTATAACATAGATATTGTATCAGAATGGTTACTCAGAAGCTCAGGATGATGAATTTCTAATCCATGACAAACCCTCATGATGGAAGAAGAAGTACCACTTGGATATGTTCCAGTTTGACCCTTGCCACAATGTTATGAGCTAGCAGGAAACAAACGACGAATCCAACAATGATATATTATATTGATCAAAGCTATATGAAGCCTTCAGAGAAAACCAGTGTTCCAAAAAGACCGAAGTACATTGAGATCAAGAATTACATTCTCTGTGATGAAGTCCAAAAAAGAGAAAGTGGTTCTCCAATATACATCTCCACAGATGAGCAGATAAACAAACATTTTTGGTAAAGCCTCTGTCCAAGATGAAAGAGTTTGTGTACTCAAGATGGAGCTCATGGAGACGACTTCCTTATTGAAAAAGGAAGAGATGAATCCCAGATTGGGAGGGAGCACTGATCTATTATTGATTTATGGACAATCATTTTTCAGTTCGAAAAATGGTCCAGGATGAGCAGTTCCTTTCCAGTTCAAAAAGTGGTTTGAGATTTCTAACGGACAGGCATTTTCCAGTTCAGAAAATGGTCCAGATCGAACGGTCATTTTCGTAATGAAAATGGTTTGATGGATTGCTAATGTACCATAGACAATGATTCCTCTTGTGGCCAGTGTGGGGGAATGGTTTAGGACAATCTCTCTTCTTGACGGTCACTCTTAGTAGTGGTCAAGAAGACTGGTTCGCCTCGCCAGACAGTCATTCTTTCGAAGCTCACAGTTGTGAGTTGTTTCGAAGAATGGTCCGTTTTGGAGGTTGGTGCAGGACAATCATTTCCTTAGGAAATGGTCTGGACAATCATTCCCTAGGGCAGATTCATTCTCTCCAGGTTGCACTTTGTTTAGTGCCGGAGGATTTGCCCAGATAGGTGAATGGTCCAGGTTCAACAATCAGGGACATACATTCCCTAGGGCAGACTCATTCTCTCCAAGTTGCACTTTGTTTAGTGCTGGAGGAATGGCCTAGATAGGTGAATGGTCCAAGCTCATAAATCGGGACAATTATTCTTCATTGCTCATCATTGAGAAGAATAGTCTAGATAGCTCATCATTGATGTTTTACCTTCCGAGGGCAGATACTCTTCCAGATCTCACATATGTGAGTGGAAGAATGGACCAGATAATTCAGTTTATATCATAACAATGTTTTCTGTGCAGGTTGATATCAGATGATGTGATTGTTATGGAGATTGTATGTTTTCGGACAATAGATGTATACTACTGTGGTGGATGTGTTCCACTGATTGCGACTATTTGTCACTGATCAAGTATCTATATGCTACTTGGTGTGGCAGTGTACCACTGGATTGTAGTTGTGTACTACTATGGATAGACACAGTTGTGTTCTATTGAATGACATTGTTCCGTCTGCCTTGAAAACTATCAATAGTGTTGGAAATGATTATCAACTAGATGGATGATCAATGGACAAAGATTCCCCAGATGAAAAATGGTCCAGGACATTTATTCTTCTAGGACATATGTTCAGATTAGAAGAATGGCTCTTATGTCACCCCGTGGAGTGAGTGACTTATCCAACATCATGTCTGATTACTCAGATGGAGTGTGGTTTAAAGAGATGATGCAGCTGATGACACTGATAGTGATGATGGTGCTCATGATCTAATCATGAGTTAGTCTATACGACTATGTTGATGCTACGGGGTGAATGGTATGTTTGTGCTCAAGACCATTACCTTCAATACCTCCCTAACTAGGAGGGAGTGTTGATATGATGGTAGTTGCGGGAGGTATTTACCTCCACGTGTAAACCCGATGAGAATAGAATATTTCGGGAAGCAAGAAGAAACCCTAATTAATTGGTTAATAACCCTAGAAGACAAGTTGGCTCAAGAGAATGACTTGTATTAGGTTATTAGCCTTCAAGAGAAGAAGTCGGCTAAAGGAAATGTTATATACTAAAGAATTAGTACCCAGAATGAGAAGTCGGCCCAGGCAATCTGCAAGAAATAGTATAAATGTAGGAGGCTAGTCTTCATTCTGGCCAACATTCTTAGAACTGCGCTAACAACACTTGTGCGCACTATAGTTGGCCAGTTTGTGCGCAATTTTGGAGGAGAGTTGCTGTTGCGGCTGTTGCAACTAGCAGATTTCGGTTTTGGCTTGGACTCTCTCTTGGTTATGGTTTGGACTCTCTGACCAACTCTTGTTATTCTTGCTTGGTGTGCTATCCTTGGAGAGAGGTGCACCACCTTTGTTTGGCTATCAAGTCTAGGGTTTTTTTCCGGAATGATTCTCTGTCAAGGTTAAGGTGCTCGGGGGTGGTTTCGACCTATGGTTGGGTGACAATATTGCTATATTGTCTATGGTTAAACAAGCACATCCATTATATTCTAACATTTGCCACCTGTTCTGCCAAATTAGCGAAAACCGAAACATGTGGCAGACTGTGGTGCTTTTAGACAAAATAGCTATCTGCCATCTACCCTGCCATATGGAAACCAGAGCAAGTGGTGGATTCATGTTCTTACATAATTGTTCTAGGCATCTACGATAAACTACTAACTAAAAAAAGAGAACAAAGCTGTAAAACCGCATCATCCCAGTACATAGAGTTGGGCAAAGATTGTGCAAGGCATCCATAGCAAAGAGCCAGAAATTACACATCAGCACCTGGGGGCATGTCGTTCGGAGCTCCGGTGAAAGGGTCGTCCCTGGTCTGGAGCACAAAAGGCCTCACACAGGTCGGGCAACGCTGAGTTGTCGGTGCATTCGAGAATGCATCATAAAGCATGTCGATTTGCTGCTTCATGAGGGTGTCCCAGTGTATCTGGTTCACCATCTGGCTCCTTAGCTCGAAGATGAGCTCGAGCTGCTCTAGGTTGAAGAAAGGTGGTGGAGTAGGGCAGAATTCAGGGAGAGCAGTGAGCAGTGGAGGCACCAAGACTAGGTGGCCCTCCACCTTGGCGCCCAAGTCCTCCCGTGTAGTGCTCATGACCTCCACCACCTTGACCACCTCCGCTGCTGTCCCAACTTGGTTGTCGTTGTCCTAAATTGATGCAATTGAATCCAAAGGGAGGAATTCCCCTGAGAATTCCTCCTCTACTATACATGTGCCCCCCTCCATGGCAACCTGGGCGCTTGTGCTTGCTGGGTTAGGGCAGGGGAACTGTAAATCATCCAGAACTGTGAAGAGGAGAGATTCTAGAGGAACCTGGATGGGTTCCTCTAGAATCTCCTCCTTGACATATGCCATTGGCGGTGTTCTTGGCTTCTCCAAGCGTTGAGTCCAAGCTATGGACATTGCGCGTTCCAGTTGTTGCACTCGCCTCTGTCGGGCAGCTAGACTGTACCAAGCTAGGCCGCGCCTCGACTTGCCCCTCTCCCTTGGCATGGCTAGGCCTGGAGGACTAAGAATTCTCTGGGTAACCTCGATGAAAATCCACTGCATGCAAGTCTCGTTCTCAGAGCGGGCAGGGTGGTGGAGCGCGAGAGAGAAGTAGAGCCAACCTCGTCCAAATGGGAGTGATAAGCCCATGCCCGACATGACCACTGTACTCATCCTGCCTCTACCATTACACCTTGGAGCCGCCATGATCTTCACGCGAGGGAGCTGTCCTCCCCTTCTCTACAGGCAATAATGACCACCCTTCATTCAAGACTGAGGCAAAGGGTGATGGCCTGCCATATTTATGGCTTGGGTTTGGGGCAGGCTACGTGGCACCCCATCTGGGATGGTATAAACAATAAGGTTGTTCTTCTTTGTTATATGGATTATCTTTTGACAAAGGCCATTCATTACATGTACATTTAGTTATATTAAATTTCATTATTCATTATATATTTTCAAACTAACTCGTCCATGCAACCCTTATTTAGCAAGTCTTAGCTTGGAAGTGATATTAATTTGTATTTCAATGTTTGCAAATTTTTGTTTGTCAATATTATTCTTATTTTTGAAAGAAAAAAATGGTGAAGTCTTGAGTGATGCTTTCCGTTAAAGAGAAAGCCTAATTATACCACTTAAAATTGTAAAAATTTAATTTCAATCAATATGATAAATAATTATTACTGAAAATAATTATTTTGATATAGATTTATATGATAATTGACCTGTAAATTTGATTTATCTTAGTCACTTATTTTAATATAATTAATTATAAATAAAATCATTATAAAATCTGAAAATCATGATGAATTCCTATGATTTAAATTTATAATTATAATAATAATAAAATATAAATTAATGATAAAACCAAAATCATCATGATAAACATTAATTTGAATGCCCATTAAATTGCCTTGCATTAGAGGCATACATTGTTACTATTCTTATCACTTTAAGAAATCTGGAATTAATTATTTTTGAGTCAACATCTATTAGAATAAAATTGCATGACATTCTTACTATTCTTATCACTCAACAATACAATTACAATTAAATGGATTCTTGTTTATATTAATTAATTATTTTTGAGTCAATATTTATCTTGTAGTCTACACATATCTTTTATTTAAATTGTAGAAAGTATATTTTGACAGAAAGATGATTTATAAAGCATTATTTACATCAAAAGTTTTACTAATTTGAATATTTATTGAAAGATGCATTCTCTCAGTATATTTTTAACTATATTTTTAATATTTTAGACTTAAAACACTTTGAAATGAAAAAAAAGAAAAATATGAAAAACTAATAAACACAAGCAAAACACTTTCTCTTAAAATATCTAACCTATAAAAACATTAAATCTAATTTTAAAAACATTTGTAATAAAACCTAACTCCATAACTTGTTAATTTATAAAAATCAAACAAAACATAAACATTTTATGTTAAAACAATTCAATCACATAAACAATATAATACATTTACAAGTCAAATAAATTATAACCATCATAATTACTCCTCATTTTTAAATTAACCATCATAATTACTCCTATTTTTAAATTTGTTATAAATTGATGTTTTTTTTTTTTTATATTAATGTTATCTAATTCAAGGAGTTCTTTAAAATACTAATTTTTTTTTACATTTTATTTTTTCAAATTACACTTTTAATGAAAAATATATATTTAAATATGAAACTTTTTTACATTTTATTTTATTTTGTCAAATTACAATTTTAATAAAAAAAATATATTTAATATGAAAATTTAAACAATTGCTTAAATGAAAAAATACCTATATAACAGTTTAAGCTACTAAAAAGTATATAATTAAATTCTAAAATTTAAAACCTAATATAAAACATTAAACTTATTTTCTTAATACCATACAGATGTAATTAAATTAAACTTTTTTACTTAATACCACATAGATGAAACTTTTTTTCCTAATACCACACAGATGTAATTAAATTAAACTTTTTTACTTAATACCACATAGATGTATAATAATATACGTAGATAATTGAGAAAAACAGGATACACCAGAGAGACAGAATCGGATAAGCAATCATAATTGAGAAAAACAGGATACACCAGAGAGACAGAATCGGATAAGCAATCATAGGAAATGGCTCTCTGCTCTTCTTCCTCTTCTTTGGCACTCTCTCATGCAATTTCAAATCGACGACTTCTATCGCCCACTGGTTTGAAGTCCACCAATGCGTTCCCCTCGCTCAAGTTCTCAAGCAGTTTTTCAGGACCTGCGTTATTCTCAGGTAAACATCGTTATTCTCAGGTAAATATCTTTCCATTGCAATTTGTTCACTCTATGTTTAGTTTCAGATCCGAGATGATATTAGCATTTTAAGTATTTCAATCAATTTCCTGCACACTGCAGAATGGGATAAGATGCTCGTTGTATTTGGTTTCTATTTCGCTTTTTTCTCAGTTTTCTCGGCTGGGGGTTGGGATTGTGTTTTTTGTGAGAAATTTTCGTTTCAGGATTTTCTGTTCGACCCCTCGCGATGCCCTCGAGAAGGCCTGTTGTTTTCGTGGTGGCAGTAAGCAAGAAACCTGACTCTGCTGCAAAAAGAGCTCGCCAGGCCGAGAAGAGGCGTATTTACAACAAATCCCACAAATCAGAGATAAAAACCCGCATGAGAAAGGTAATTTAAAGCTGCTGCACAATTTCTCCGTTTTTGTTCTAAGGCACCTACAACTTTATCGTAGCCCAATTTCCTTACTCCCAGAAATGGCACACATTACAGTATTAATAATGCTGTCCACGAAATATTCATGATTTGAAAATTGAACGCATGTTCACAAGGCTTGACATCCGTAGTCTGATGTATCTTCCTATATGTTGGAACTGTTTTAACTCCATGGTTTTAGAGCATATGCAACTTTTTTCTTTCTTTGAGTTGGCAAAGATTAGGGCTAAAATGTAACTCCATGCTCATTAGGTCTCTATGTTCTCACCTTGGCTTGTGTGCAGCATACTCGATGCTGCACTCATAGGGGCTAGTCTGCATTCGCTTCTGCTGCACTGCTATAATCCTTATTGTGCTCATAGAATTTTCATTCAGCAGCCTTATGAAACAACTCAGAAGAAGATTGTAGCCAAATGTACATTCATTTAGTTTTTCAATGTTCATAAGAAGATTGTAGCCAAATGTACATTCATTTAGTTTTTCAATGTTCATAAGAAGATTGTAGCCAAATGTACAATCATTTTACTCAAATGCATGCTAAAACAAGCAAAACATTAATTGTTCAACTCATGCAAGAACATCATAATTCATTTCTTCAAAACTGAAAGAGAATAACACAGATTAAAAATGATACTTATCTTCTCTCTTTTTTGAAAGTGCTTCAGTTGAACTCAAGAGAAGCATTCCAACTAGCTTGAAGAAGTGGGTCACCACAAGTGGCTCGCTTGTGCAGGAGAAATGACTCTTGAGCAGTGTTACCAACATCGTGTGATCCGGATTTATGAGCGGAACGAAATGAATAACAGATTGAATACCATAACACAGAGATACGAAGAACAACAATAGATATCCACTGAACAATAACTTCTATTGAATAAAGAAAATAGGCTGAAACTGTAAAACTGTAGAAGTGAAACAACTTGCTCGAATTGTGGTAGCTATCTCTGAGAAGAGATGTGGCTGCGATGCGCATCGGTTTGAGCAGAATGATTACAATAAGGCTCCAAGGGCCTTTTTAACATTACTCATGAATGCCAAAACCCTAGACATCCAAAAACCTAACCCTAGGAGATGAAACGCCAAAAGTTTTGTGGGCCCCGATGGGTAAGTTGGTACCTCAACTTCCCGGGGTCGTAACTTTTGCATACGACCTTCGTTTTAGGCGTGTGATAGCCCGTTGGAAAGATCTTTTCGAGAACTACACATTATGTAGTCAAACTTTGACTTCGTCTACAGTTTGACTATGGCAAGCCAAAAAAACACTGTTTAGGGCCCCAAAACAGCCCTGGAAGTACATAAAGATGTACTAATATGAAAACTTTTAAAATAAGCCAGTTGGAATAGATGGGCGGCCACCAATATCCACTTGGATGTTGTGTAGGGCTTCAAGACAGTCCCAAAAGTGCAGAACCCACAATTACAAAGAAATGTTATCATTACAGAGAAACGTGCCACCATGGAATAGGTGGGTGGCCACCAATATCCACCTGGATCAGTCCTCCCCCCTTAGGAAGCAATGGTCTCCATTGCGTTGAGTGTCCCCATCAGGTGAAGACAATTCTGTTGAATTTGGCCCCGGGTGAGCCACTTGCCTTGGTGCAGGAGCTGCCCTGCCTTCACAACTCGATAAAGCTGGATCCTCTGCTGGTGAGTGCCCTTGACCTGTGTGTCCACTATCTGATCAGTGGATGCCTGTTCCATGCAGTCAGGGTGGAGCTTTGTTGGTGTCAGTTGTTTTGCAATCTCCGAGGTGTCCAATAATGGAGGAAAATATGGTTGAAGGAGGTCCACATTGAACACTAGGTGCAAGCCAAGGAAGGGTGGAGTGTTGAGCTCAAAAGCATAGCTACCCACAACCTTGGTGATAGTGTAAGGCCCATAGCGAAGTGGGTGGAGCTTTCGATGGGGCCCTGTAAGGCGCTCTTTCTGCAAATGTAAATAGACCTTGTCTCCCACCTGAAACTGGTGCGGTACTCGGTGTTGATCATGGCACTGCTTGTACTTAGCATTGGCTTTCTGCAAAATCTCATGGAGCTGTTGGCAGATGTGCTGAATCCGCTCAATGAATCTGTTGGCTTTGTCAGCCTCATATTGAACATGGGAAGATTCTGCCTGTGTGGTTGTAAGAGGTAGTGCAACATTAATGGGACCCAAGGGTTGGAATCTCAGCCCCACCTAAAATGGGCTATGGCTGATGGAGCTATGGAGAGTCTTGTTGTAGATGTGTTGAACATAGGGAAGACTCTCATCCCATGTACGTAGATGCTTAGAGTTGTACATGCGCAGGATGTGCACAATCATCCGATTGACAACCTCTGTCTGGCTATCAATTTGGGGGTGGAAAGCAATGGATTTAGTGAGCTTGGTGTCCAACAATGACCAGAGACTCGACCAAAATGTGCTAAGGAACCTGCTGTCCCGATCTGAGGTGATGGTCTGTGGTATCCCAAAATGGACCCACACCTGTTTGAAGAAGAGCTTAGCAGTATTTGCCGCTGTGATGCTCTTCTTACAGGCTGTGATAATGGCCATCTTCGAAAATCGATCAACCACCACAAATACACAATCATTGCCGTGCTTGGTGGATGGAAGGCCAGACATGTAATCCATCGAGATGGATTCCCAAGGCCTCTCAAGAGTAGGAAGAGGGGTGTATAAGCCTTGTTTCTTGATGGCTGGCTTGGAAATGGCACATGAAGTGCAAGATCTGATATACTTTTTTGACGTCTTGTCGAAGTTTTGGCCAAAAATAGGTTCTCTAGAATGGCCACAATTTTCTCCACGCCAAAATGTCCTGCCATCCGACTGTAGTGAGCCTCCCAAATCAACTTTGCATGCTCGCTTGTGGGAACACAAAGGTGGCCCAGATGGCATAACAGTCCATCCTGGATGTGAAAATCGGTGACATTCGCGCCTGTACCCAAGAGCTGATAGGTGGTGATGAAGTCAGGTTCACATTGATAAAGTTGGGGCCACTCAGATGCCTCATGCCCACAAGAATGGAGCACTGTGATGAGTGCAGCAACGTGAGGGAGACTAAGGCAATCAATGACACGATTTGTGCTCCCTGTTTTATACTTGATGTTGAGATGGAACTGCTGTAGGTATGTGGACCAATTTTGATGGCGGTCATTCTGCAACTTCCCCTGTGTCGATATGAACTGTAGAGGCTTGTGATCAGTGTGGATGATTGTCTCCTTTCCTAGAATGTAATGTTTCCATTGACGACAGGCTTGCACAATGGAATACATTTCTTTGTCATGGGTAGGGTATTTCCGGACAGTATATGAGAGTGTCTCACTATGGTATGCTACTGGATGACCGTGCTGAGTGAGAATTGCACCTACAACATAGTTGGAGGCATCAATCTCAATATCGAACGGTTGTTGCAGATTGGGTAAGGAGAGTACTGGAGCTGAGCATAAGCGATGCTTAAGATAATCAAATCCTTATTGTTGTGCCTGCCCCCATGCGAACTTTGCCTTGCCACCGCCCTTGGTTACTTGGCTGAGGGCCCATGCAGTATGGGAGAATCCCAATAGGAACCTTTGGTAGAAGTTTGCAAGTCCCAAGAAGCTCTGAAGCTCGATTAGTGTGGTCGGGGCTGGCCAGTCACGAATGACTTGGATCTTAGTTGGATCCACATGTACCTCATGTTCATCAACAATGTAGCCCAAGTATTGGACTATGTTCATGCTAAAGGAACATTTTTCCAAGTTGGCATATAGCTTGTGCTGCCGCAGAGTGCCCAAAACCTGCTGAATATGCTATATGTGCTCCTTCCAAGTTCTACTGAAGACGAGGATGTCATCCAGATATACCACCATAAAAGAGTTGATGAAGGGTCTCAATACGTCATCCATGAATCTCATGAAAGTTGTTGGTGCATTTGTTAAGCCAAAGGGCATCACCAACCATTCGAAGAGGCCTTCTTTGGATTTGAAAGTTGTCTTCCATACATCAGTTGGTTCGATGGAAACCTGGTGGTAGCCAGACTTTAGGTCAATCTTGCTGAAGAACGTTTCCCCCTTGAGTTGGTCAAGCTCATCAATTCGGGGAATTGGGTACCAGTTCCTAACTGTGATTTTGTTTAATGCTCTGTAATCAATGCAGAGTCGCCAAGTCTTGTCTTTCTTCTGCACCAACACAATCGGGCTTCCACAAGGGGAGGAGTTGGGTCAGATGTGCCCCTTTTGAAGCAACCCTTGGATCTGGTGCTTGATTTCGCCTTTTTCCATCAGCGAGCGACGATAGAATGGTCCATTAGGCAGTGGTGCATTAGGGGTTAGATCAATTGGATGCTTGACTTGGCAGTGCATCGATACTCTGGTGGGTGAGGAGAAGATGTCTCTGTACTCTTCCACGATCTTGTCCACTTGCTTTTGCTGCAAAGAGAGGCTCTGTGTAGAGGTCACGGATGTGGCGACGATCTTCTGCTTACTGCGAGCACGTATCACAAAGAAGACGAACTTCCCAGTCTGCGAAATGATCTTACTGCATTGCTTAACAGAGATTAAAGAAATAACGGTAGGCGGCGCTACCTCTGGTATCCTGTACAATTGTCTACCCAAAGTAATAATAACATTGCGGGGTCTAGACTCACACACAACATGTCGCTTCCACAAATATGGTTGGCCTAAAAGAACATCACAAAATTCAAGGGGAGAAATATCACACAATACCTCATCTTTGAAGGGCTTGATGCTGTAGGGTAGATGACACTGTTGGCTGACGCGAAGATCTCGTCCTTGGCGAAGCCAGTCGATGGTGTAGGGCTGCGGGTGCGGTGTTATCGGCAGGTCCAACCGCTTGACGACCTCTGCTGAGATCAGGTTCTTCTGACTGCCGCTATCGACAATGAAATGCAGCGGAGTCCCATTTACCCACATTTGTGAGTGAAAGAGGCGTTCCCCTTCCTCTGGTTCTTTTGGTTCGCTTGGCTGGACTTTGGTGGTAGTGACAGTGGCACTGGGTTCGGCATCGATGATCCGCTTCCCACTTTTTGGATTTGATTCAGAGTCAGAGTTTGCCTCTGACTCGGAAGCTTTCAGCTCGGCCACTAGTGACTACTTGGAGCGACATTCTTCGGTGTTGTGCCAAGGGATTTTATGGTATTCACACCACTTTTCCGTGTTCTTCTTCGACTTCTCATTACCCTTCTTGGGTTGCGGCTTGGACTGGTTGTCCTGGGAGCGACCATCTTTGTTCTGTCCCTTGTTGGGTGTGTTGGGACCGCCTTTTCCCTGCTTTGGTTGTGAGGAATTTGCAGATCCAAACTCTCGCCTCTTCTACTCAATCTTGACAACATATTTATAAGCTGTACCTAATGATGCGATGTCTAGAAACTCCATTTTTGTTTGAATGTATCTGTGTAGACAGTCGCAGTATTTGAGCACCAGATGTCGTTCAGAGTCTTTGATACACAATTTGGTGTGCAAAGTATGGAAAATATTGGTGAAATCTAGTACTATCTGGTCCCTTTCCTGATGCAACGTGGTCCATCTTGTGTATTGGTCCTCGTAGCTTCCAACATGGTAGTACTATTCTTTAATGGTATCCCTGAAGGAATCCCAGGTGGGGACGAACGCAAATATTGCAGATTTCTCTATGGCCCTTGTTGAATTTAATGCAGCTGCAAGAGCCATTCTCCCTGGAGAATGGCTTAAGACCCTAGTTGTGGACTAGGGCCCCCAGTACACTTCTAGGGTTCTTGGTCTGTGACCAAGCAATTAGAGCCATGGCAAACGACCCTTGTGAGGGCCCCCAGTAGATGACTGGGGTTCTTGGTCTGGGACCAAGCAGCAAAGACCCTTGTGAGGGCCCCCAATAGATGATTGGGGTTCTTGGTCTGGGACCAAGCAGTAAAGACCCTTATGAGGGCCCCCAGTAGATGACTGGGGTTCTTGGTCTGGGACCAAGCAGTTTAAGTCCCTAGATATGTCTAGGGCCCCTTGATGTGTTCCAGGGTACCCATGTCTAAAGCATGGGTTGATCCTTGGTCTTGTACCTTGGTGGATAAGACCCCAGATATGTTTTGGGGCAACCTGGTCCTTGATCAAGTAGTTCTTGGTGTAATACCAAGATTTGGTTGTGTGTAATCCTCTTCCTCTCTTCCAGGATGGTCCACAGGACCTAGGAGAGATTTTGAAGATGGGCATGACCACACGAGGGATGTATCCCATATGCAGTGATGATAAAGTTAAATGGTCACCTTGAGAATTATATGAACATGTGTTGCCACTAAGTAAACCTCTCCTAAACCCCCCCACCCTTGGTTTTTGAGCTTGAGTTTGATTCGGGGTTTGTATTTTTGTTTTAGGGGTTAATATGAAAAATATTAATTAATGTTTAATTAATATTTATATTATTTAAATATGTTATTTTAATTATATTTTTTTATTAGCCTAACCCTAGCCTAAAAGTATAAATAAGAACCCTCCCCCTTCATTATTCACTTACACTCACTCTCCTCTCTCCTAAGTATAGCAGATTGTTCTAAGTTCCTCTCCTTGAGCTGCGTCCTTCCTTATCAATTCAGATCAGCCTTCTTTTTGCTGTTGATTGGTCCTTTGGCTTTGTTGTGTTGAAGATTCCTCTCTTGCTGCTGCCAGGTGTCTTCTTTGAGTTAAGGGTTGCTGAGTTGAGGCTTCTTGTGCTGTTGCAAAGTGTTAAAGCTGTCGTCCTCTTCTCTGTTCTTTATTGCTGCCAGTCGGCCCTCTCCTATAGCCAACGGAACCCTCCTTGAAGTCTGTCGTCCCCTCCCTCTTGAACAGATCTGGGATTTTGAAGGCCGCAACACCCTAGAAGGGTGGTTGGACCTTCTTTATAGGCAATCATCCCTCTTTCTACTGGCAGATTATCTTACATGTGTGGGGTTTTGTTGTGGTTTGTGAGAGGTTTCCCCTTGGCGGCTTGATTGTCCTATATTTCTCTTGATAGAGATCTGACCCTTGAGGCAGATCCATGACACATAGACTTATCTGAGCATACTTCAGTGGCTTATTATCTCTCAAGTGTGCTATGCTCTTCTCCTTTATAAAAATGTAAGATTATCAAGAGGTAAGTTAATGTTTTCAGTTTTTTTGCCTTGCTTACATTTAGATCTCTGATTAGCATGTTTTAATATCACTGTCTAGTTCAGATCTATGAATTGTTCATGTTCATAAATGTTTATTTAGCCTAGATCTATCTACTGTGCATGTTCAGTTTTATATCCACTGTTTAGATCTGATTTAGAAACTCTTCTACAGTTTAGATACAACATAGAATTGCTTCATGGTATAGATCTATCTCCTGTACATGTTCTGGTTCAGATCTAAGTGGTTTACTCACTCAGAATTTGTTTATGGTTTAGATCTAACTACTGTTCATGTTTAGAATTAATTACTAGTTCAGATTGAACCCTTCGAGCAGATTCAACCATTTATCTACAACATCCACTCTATCAGTCCTTCAAATAATGAAATATCAAAATTTACTTGTACCTTGAAGGGGGTTGCATGGCCGCTTGATGAAGATGTGTCTCCTGTGGGCAGCCGCCGAAGGATATGTGCAATGTTGTCCATCATCTCGTTCCTTTGTTGCGCAAGGGCTTCCTCGAGCAACATTTTAAAAGGATCTTCTGCTCCATCATCTTTCTTCTCATCCCCCATGAGTTGTGGTCGGGTTCGGCGCGACCGATCTTGCAAAGGCTCGACTGGTTCAAGTCCCAGCTTCTTGTACCCAGATCTTGTCAGGACAGTTACAAAGAAAAACAAATGAAGAGCAGATCGCTCTGATACCACTGTTCCGGATTTATAAGCAGAACGAAATGAATAACAGATTGAATACCATAACACAAAGATACGGGGAACAACAATAGATATCCAGTGAACAATAACTTCTATTGAATAAAGACAATAGGATGAAACTATAAAACTGCAGAACTGAAACAACTTTCTCGACTAGTGGTAGCTATCTCTAAGAAGAGATGTGGATGCTACGCGCATTTGTTTGAGCATAATGATTACAATGAGGCTCCAAGGGCCTTTTTAACATTACTCATGAATGCCAAAACCCTATACGTCCAAAAACCTAACCCTAAGAGATGAAACGCTAAAAGTTATGTGGGCACCGATGGGTAAGTTGGTACCTCAACTTCCTGGGGTCGTAACTTTTGCATACGACCTCCGTTTTATGCGTGTGATAGCCCGTTGGAAAGGTATTTTCGAGAACTACACATTATATCGTTAAACTCTAACTTCGTTTACAGTTTGACTATGGCAAGTCAAAAAAACATTGTTTAGGGCCCCAAAACGACCCCGGAAGTACAAAATGATGTACTGATATGAAAACTTCCAAAAGTACAAAACCCACAATTACAAAGAAATGTCATCATTACAAAGAAACATGCTGAACCAAAAACTATCAAGATGAGCCAATTGGAATAGGTGGGTGACCACCAATATCCACCTGGATCATCGTGTCGGCAAAAATATCGTCGAGGGTTCGAAAAAGAAAATATCAGCAACATCGATGAAAATATCGGAAAATGTTGGTGAAATGAAAAAAATACAAAAATATTCATTTTTTTCAATTTTTTAAATATCTAAAGCATCAACACCATCATAAATGCATTTCCACATAAATATGAAAAGAGAACTGATATATAAGATGTATAAGGTGTAGTAAACTCGAATACATCATAGATCAACATTGAATCATGTCCCGACCAATGTTACCAGAATTGGACCAGAACTAGTAAAATCGGCCAGTCCTACTGGGTCACTAGCAAAACCGGTTCAAACCGGTGATTCAAACCGCTCATGACCGGTTTTGGACAGAACCAGCCTGTTCTGTTCAGAACTGGTTTTTTTTCTCAAACCGACCGGTTTTTTACAGAACCGACCGGTTCCGTACAACCGCCGTATGGACGAAAAAGTGAGCAGATTTGCAATTTAAAAAAATAAAATAAAAAAGGGGCATGTAATGGAAGGTATGCAGATTTAGATTATTAGATTGTATAGTCTCTAGTCTAGACTCTAGAGTTATTTTTGGACTTTATAGGCCATTTAGAGCCTTTTTGGTGATGTATTTTGATTCAGATATTCATATGGCTATGGAGTGCACTTACACTTAGTGCTATTTTGGTTTTATACATTGTTACTTGTTATAAATATATATGAGAAACTTTGCAAATTTGTGTATAATGGTTTGGATTCACATGGATGCACATGAATATGTATTTTTTTTTTCAAAATTTGAATATTTTATGTATATTTTAGTGACCGGTTTTTTGATCTGTTTTTTTCCTGGTTCCGGGTTTTTTGGTCGACCGATTCGACAACCAGTCCGATTCTGGTAACTTTGGTCCCGACTCTAAAGCCTCAAAATATCATCAAAAAATATAATAATTGTATCTCATCATCATGAGTCATCTACAATGAAATTGGATAAATAAACCAACGATTCCCTTTGCCCTTTTACGAGCAAAGGTGATGGCTCTAGAAATGGATTCTCCTTTAGAGGAAGAAGGCCATGGGGATGGCATTGGACTTTGATGTCCTGTAGAAGAAGCAGGAGCTAGACTTTGGTGTCCTCTACCAATGCTACTTCCAAGTACAACTCCCACTGTCGGAATCCGTGAAGATGGTCGTGTTGACGCACTCCTAGAGTCAATAGTCACCTCCTCTAAAGGTGTCTGTTGACTCTACTCTGGAACATCCTCCTCCTCTACCTCTCTCTCCTCTGTTATTGGCCCCTCTGCCTCCTCCTGTAACTAATCAGGGATTGATTCCATGATAGGCCTCACGGTATCAACCCTCCATGCAACAGTGGTGTCAATCCCATCCAATGAAATGGCTGTTAAATTTTGAGCTTGATTTCTTAAGCGGATTATTTCTTTGAATTCTTCAACACTTTGAGTCCAGCTTAATACGTTTCAACAATATAGAATCATAACTGAATAGCAAAAATCATGTAGATACGCAAGCATGCACATCAACAACACATATACCCTGGGGAAACCCTGTACAGGGAGAAAAACCCCAGCAAACGATATTCCTTTATTGCATTAATAATGTAAGATCACTTACAAACATCCACCATGAAAACTTTGCTCTTAAAGAGCTTGCCAAGTTGACTCTGACCCGACAAAGAACTAAGAGACCTTGTTGATATAGACATATCCGAGTTGCTTTCAAAGACTGAGATATATCAGCTCTGATATGGGTTGTTGAAGCTGCCTCTAATTGACTGATATGCGTCTCTAATATGCTGTCTCTAAATGCTGATGTTACAACACAATTATGCGCCTTTGTATGCTGCATGTATATGCTGATATGCGCCTCTATTATGCTGTTATTACAACACTGTTATGTGCCTTTTATGCTGCCTCTATATGCCGTTATGACATCACTGTTATGCACCCTTATATGTTGCCTCTGTATGTTGTTATGACAACACTGTTATGTGCCTTTTATGCTGCCTCTATATGATGTTATGACAACACTGTTATGCGCCCTTATATGTTGCCTTTGTATGCTGTTATGACAGCACTGTTATGCGCCCTTATATGTTGCCTCTGTATGCTGTTATGACAACATTGTTATGCGCCCTTATATGCTGCCTCTGTATGCTGATATGCGCCTCTATATGCTGTCTCTATATTTACCCTTACCCTGCATAACCATTGTGTTGAAGAGAGGGGTCGACCTCTGCTTATAAAGGAGTGAAGAGGAGAAGTAGATGGCGCGAATTAAGAACTTGTTTTCATGCTTTAACATAACTCAGCTTCACACTTTAGTTCGAAATTAGAACTAGACTTGAGACTTCAGTTACAACTCACCCTTGACTTGGCATGCATGCGTACTAACTTAGCATGCACATGTCATGCATGCATGCAACATGCAACTAGACATGCATGTCATGCATGCAACATGCAACTAGACATGCATGCAACATGCATGTAGTGCATGTCATGCATGCAACAACTTGACAACAATGTCTTTGACTTAGACATGCAACTTTGACTTCTACAACTCGACTCTTTACAAGGCAATTCAAATTTTTCTTCATGGTGGATAATGTTACACATGCCAACGCACTAGATCAATACATTTATATCATTTGCAATATTAGGAATATCATTTGTTTCTAGCTCATAGGAATTTTATATTCAACCTAACTTTTGGTACATGCCTTGACTTTTGCTCATGGCTCACAAGGCTTGACTAGGCTCACAGAGGTTGTACGTTCCCCTTGACTTTTGCACTAGTTTGTCTATGCTCACAGAGGTTGTACGTTCCCCCTGGCTTTTGTCAATACCACACAAGACTGGTCGATTCTCCAAATCTCCTTGGCTAGCCTCAGGGTGGCCCATATGGCCTCTCATTGGAGAATGACTGTCGATGTTGCCAAATTTAACACTCCCTCTCAGCGAGGGAGTCATTCTCAGCCAGACCAAGCTTGCCTCTCGGTTGCACAAACTGTCTCGAGGTCAGAGGCTTGGTCAGGATATCATCTACCTGCTCGCTCGTGGCTATGTATTGTAACTTTACAGTTTTTCTCTGGACCAAGTCTCAGATGTAGTGGTACTTCATGTCAATATGTTTTGACTTGTCGTGAAATACCGGGTTCTCTGTCAATTTTATGCAACTTTGATTATCACAGTGAACCTCCGTCGTCTCGAGCTTGTCACCAAACAACCCAGAAGCCAATTTTCTGAGCCATACTGTTTCCTTGCTAGCATCACTTGCTGTAATGTACTCAGCCTCTGTTGTACTCTGTGCAATGGATCCTTGTTTTCGGCTTGACCAAGAGATCATAGTGGATCCTAAACTGAAGTAGTATCTGGAAGTACTCTTTCGATCCACTAGGCTTCCTGCCCAGTCAACATCTGCATACCCATGCAAAAATAAACCACCACTGGATGTATATCTCAGACCATAAGTAATGGTCCCTCTGAGATATCTCAAGATGTGCTTTGCTGCCACCCAGTGTCTCTGTCTTGGTTCAATCATGAACTGACTCATTACAATCACTGCATAGCATATATCTGGCCTGGTGTGGATCATGTACATCAATGATCCAATCAGTTGCCTATACATGGTGGGATCCACCAAATCTGAACTTCTATCAGAATCATGTAGCTTCCTCAGGTTGGTAACCATTGGAGTAGACATGGATTTGCAATCCATCATACCAAACCTCTTTAGTACATCCACTGTGTATTTTCCTTGTGCCATAAATATCTCGCCCTGTCTTTTCCACACTTCCAATCCTAGGAAGTAATGCATCAAGCCTAAGTCTTTCATCTCGAATTCCGAGGTTAGCTCCCTCTTACACCAGGCTATTAGCCCTTCATCTCATGTTAGCAAGAGATCATCAACATACATGATTAGTATAACAGGTTGGTTACCTCTTACCTTGAAGTATAGATTTGCATCAGCATCACTTTTCTGAAAGCCCAGGCTTTTAAGAAAGCCATCAATCATGTCATACCAAACTCTGGGAGCCTGCTTAAGACCATACAAGGCCTTCCTTAGCTTGCATACATGAGTGCCTTTGTTATGATGTACAAAACCATCTGGTTGTTCCACAAAGACCTCATGTTCAATCTTTCCATTCAATAATGTTGTTTTTACATCTATCTGATGTAGCTTCCAACCAAGAACGGAAGCTAAAGCAATAATAGTTCGAATTGAGGTATACCTGGCTACAGGGGCAAAAGTCTCTTCGTAGTCGATTCCTTCTTTCTGAGTGAAGCCTCTGGCTACAAATCTTGCTTTGAACTTTTCCACACTTCCATCAGCTGCATGTTTGATCTTATAGATCCATTTGGAAGAAACCACTGATTTGTCCTTTGGCCTCGACACAATTTCCCAGACATTGTTCTTTAGAATAGACCTGTATTCCTCAAGCATGGCATCCTTCCATACTTGTAATTTATCTACTTCTTCAAATGAAGAAGGTTCGACATCACTGATGTTGCTTATCAATGCAACATAGCCTCCAAACATGTGAGGCCTCTTACTTTCCCTAAAAGTTCCTTTTGGAGCGGCTATCCTTTTTGCTTCTTGCACTGTTTCTTTAAGCCACCTTGGATTCCTTTTGGATGGAGGTTCTTCAAGAGTTCTTTCTAACTCTTCAGCAGGTTCTAGGGGCTCATTACTTGGCCCTTCATGAGGTTCCTCCCTCTGATCATCTGACTCTTCATTTTCAGAAGAGGGTGAAGCTGGCTGAACTGCTTCGGATTCCTGCTGAAGCTCTCTGGATTTCTTGAATGCGGCTTCCTCATGGAAAGTCACATCTTTGCTTACCTCTATCTGCCTCTGACCTGGTACATAAATCCTGTAAGCCTTGGAGTTCTCACTGTACCCCACAAAAACCCCTTTCTTGTCTGAGGGTTCCATCTTTGTCCTCTTTTTCTTAGGGACATGAATATGCACATGACACCCAAATATCCTTAGATTCCCTACTTCAGGTTTGATCCTTGAGAAGACCTCTTCAGGAGTCTTGTCCTTTAAGATAGCATGTGGACACTTGTTCTGAATATACACGGCAGTGGAGGTAGCTTCTGCCCATAAAGAATTTGACAGATCCTGGTCAAACATCATTGCTTTCGCTGCCTCACAAATTGTCATGTTTTTCCTCTCAACAACTTCATTTTGCTGAGGGTTATATGGCACGGTCAACTGTTTCTTGATTCCTGCTGACTTGCAGAAATCCTCAAACTGGAGAGATTGAAACTCTCCTCCATTGTCTGTTCTAAGGGTTCTGATGTGTTTCCTTGTCTGTTTTTCAATAAAGGCTTTAGACTTTTTGAATTTATCAAATGCGTCACTTATAGCTTTAAGGAAATATATCCAAAATTTTCTTGAGTAATCATCAATAAAAATGACATAATACAAACAACCACTGAGTGAGGGAGATGACATGGGACCACATACATCATAATGAACCAGATCTAAGATGCCCTGAGCTCTGTTGTCACTACTAATAAATGCTTTCTTTATATTTTTACCTAGCATGCATCCCTTACAAATTTCATTTTTACTAAGAGAAATAGAGGGCATGCCACATACCATGTTCTGTAGATCTGGAAGTGCTTTGTAATGAAGATGTCCAAGTCTTCTATGCCACAACTTGCTGGAGTTGGTCGCATCATGAGCCAATGCCCGAACTGACTGTCCTGTCACGACGTACAGTCCTCCTCTGCGAGTCCCAATGGGTTCTGCTATACTTAAGTGGCTACCTTTAGCCCACAGTAGTGCCTTTCTATCCTTGAAGATCACCCAATATCCCTTGTCCTCAAGGGTTGCATCTGATAGTAGATTCTTCTTGAGCCCTGGAACATATAATACTTCATCAACATGAAGTCTAGCCCCAGATTCCAATTTGAAGGAGAAAGAGCCTACTGCCTCTATCTTGTAACATTTGTCATCCCCAAGCTCAACCTGCTCTGCAAAAGATTTTGTCATGAAATCTGAGAGGATCTCCTTGTACCCTATCATGTGCTTTGATGCACCACTGTCTACTAACCAAGTTTTCGGCCCCGTGAAAACTGAACTGGATAAGGCAGAAACCAAGTAATATTCTTTTCTATTTTCTTTCTCATTAGAAGGGCTTTTCTGTTTTCTTTTGGATTCATCATCCTCAACAGTTGAGGCATGATGTTTCCCTTTCCTTGGATATTTCTTTCTAAAACAACAGCCTTTAGCAAAATGACCCAACTTATTACAACTAAAGCATTTAATCTTAGATGTATCAATACTCTTGCCTTTGAATGTACATTTGGTGTTTGGCTCCCTCCGAGTGCCTTTCTGGAAAGTGCCTTTCTTCTTTCCCTTGAATCTTGATGCTAAAGCTGAATGCTCTTCTTTCGTTGGCTTGCTCCTGGTAGCAGTGTGACTCTCCTCCTGGAGGCAATCATGCCATAACCTCTCAAACGTGGGTTGAATCTCTCTCCCACTTACACTGGATAAGAAGGTCTCCCATGAAGAAGGAAGACCATCAAATATGGCCTGCACTAAATCATCATCGTCCACTGTCACCCCTGTGACCAAAAGCTGATCTCTAATCTGGGCTATTTCGGAACAAAAAGATGCTACTGATTCACCTTTCTCCATTTTCAAATACTTAAGCTTGTGTTTAACTGTCCTCTTCTGACTTGGAGCCTGTTTCTCATATAGATTCACCAAGGTATCCATACAGTCCTTGGCAGTCATTAACGAAGTCATTGCCGACATTATACTATCTTTGACTGAGTCAAAGATGATTGGCTTGGTGTTTGCTTGACTCTTCCTGAAGGCCGCCCTTCTTACATTAGTAGTGGGTTCCTCCACCACTGTGGTCACATACTGCTCAAGATCATGCTCTTGCAAAATATTTGTTATCCGGAGCTTCCACACATTGAAGTTGGCAGCTCCTTCGAGCCTATCCTCGGCCCTGACTGAAATGGAGGATGCCATGGACCTCACACTGGAAACTTAATCAAGCTCGCTTGGATCTGTGTGTACCTGCCGCTGCACTTCAACAAGCTTAACACACCCTAAGCTTTGATACCATGTTAAATTTTGAGTTTGATTTCTTAAGCGGATTATTTCTTTGAATTCTTCAACACTTTGATTCCAGCTTAATACATTTCAACAATATAGAATCATAATTGAATAGAAAAAATCATGTAGATACGTAAGCATGCACATAAACAACACATATGCCCTGGGGAAACCCTGTACGGGGAGAAAAACCCCAACAAACGATATTCCTTTATTGCATTAATAATGTAAGATCACTTACAAACATCCACCATGAAAACTCTGCTCTTAAAGAGCTTGCCAAGTTGACTTTGACTTGACAAAGAACTAAGAGACCTTGCTGATATAGACGTATCCAAGTTGCTTTCAAAGATTGAGATATATCATCTCTGATATGGTTTGTTGAAGCTGCCTCTAATTGACTGATATGCGCCTCTGATATGCTGTCTCTAAATGCTGATGTTACAACACAATTATGCGCCTGTATATGCTGATATGCGCCTCTATTATGCTGTTATTACAACACTGTTATGTGCCTTTTATGCTGCCTCTATATGCTTTTATGACAACACTGTTATGCGCCCTTATATGTTGCCTCTGTATGCTGTTATGACAGCACTGTTATGTGCCTTTTATGCTGCCTCTATATGCTGTTATGACAGCACTGTTATGCGCCCTTATATGATGCCTCTGTATGCTGTTATGACAGCACTGTTATGCGCCCTTATACGCTGCCTCTGTATGCTGATATGCGCCTCTATATGTTGTCTCTACATTCACCCTTACCCTGCATAACCATTGTGTTGAAGAGAGGGGTTGACCTCTGCTTATAAAGGAGTGAAGAGGAGAAGTAGATGGCATGAATTAGGAACTTGTTTGCATGCTTTAACATAACTCAGCTTCACACTTTAGTTCGAAATTAGAACTAGACTTGAGACTTCAGTTACAACTCACCCTTGACTTGGCATGCATGCGTACTAACTTAGCATGCACATGTCATGCATGCAACATGCAACAACTTGACAACAATGTCTTTGACTTAGACATGCAACTTTGACTTCTACAACTCGACTCTTTACAAGGAAATTCAAATTTCTCTTCATGGTGGATAATGTTACACGTGCCAACGCACTAAATCAATACATTTATATCATTTGCAATATCAGGAATATCGTTTGTTTCTAGCTCATAGGAATTTTATATTCAACCTAACTTTTGCTAGATGCCTTGACTTTTGCTCATGACTCACAAGGCTTGACCAGGCTCATAGAGGTTGTACGTTCCCCCTGACTTTTGCACTAGTCTGTCTATGCTCGCAGAGGTTGTACGTTCCCCCTGACTTTTGCACTAGTCTGTCTATGCTCACAGAGGTTGTACGTTCCCCCTGACTTTTGCATTAGACTTACATAGCATCTCGTTCGTTTTGAATTTTGGTTTGACTCATAGAGGTTGTACGTTCCCCCTGGCTTTTGTTAATACCTCACAAGACTGGTTGATTATCCAAATCTCTCTGGCTAGTCTCAGGGTGGCCCATATGGCCTCTCATTGGAGAATCACTGTCGATGCTGCCAAATTTAACAATGGCGTCCACATCGGGTGTTTTCTAAATCTGCCTCACCCATAATCGGAGATAGAAAAAACTTAACATGCCTAATAAGTGATTTTACTTGAGTGAAGGGTACATTTTTACTAGGGTCATGACAAAAGAGTTCAACAATCAATGCCACCAACATCGAGGTACATAGAGGACTTGGTGCTCTTGAGTAAATGCTAGTTCCATACCCTCATACATGATAGAATCTAGTGGAAATGTTGCAATAATGCCAATCTTGAAATTTTGAAAATCGTTAAGTTTATTGAATTTTGAATGGGACCTGAAGTGCTACTTTCTCCATATGAAGTCCAATGAGGTTGGAACCACTCTCAAACATCCTGAAACAATTAATGGTAATGTTAAAAATTTAAGTAAAAGGATGAAAATGAAAGATAAAGGAGAATGTCACTTTTACTTAATACCATTAATTACTAGGGTGGGTAAAATGGAGGGGTGGGGGACCTCCTTCGCTCTCCAAACCCTCTCCTCCTCGTCCTTGGCTAAAGAAAAAATGCAGTCTTTCTCCTTTGCTCTCTAAACCCTCTTTTTGTTTGCAAAATTACAAAATAAACAAAGTTTTCGGCTTTATTTCCAGGCATGTCAATGTCTTGGCGATTTTTCCGGTCATCTCGCGATATTATCGCGATATTTATGATAATATCGCGATAATATTGCCAACACCTAAAATGGTGATAATATCATGATGTTGGTAACATTGGTAGAGAGCGATTACGTTTGGGGTCCAAGGATTGCCACAAATAATGAAGCAAAAGCCTCGGCAATATTTCACGGATTGCAAAGACTGAAGGAAAGCATGATCAAGCATGTCACCGTTGTTTTTTTTCCGTGAAATGCTTTCCCAGAGAAACCCACCAGGCACTTCCCCTCATTTTGAGGATGATACCTAGGGTAAACTGGATTTTGTAGAAACTTGAAGCTTTGTCATGTCACTTATAGGAATAGAACCTGGTTGGGAAGGATAACACTCCATCACACAACCACTCGGACTAGACCCAATTGACAAGCATGTCACAATTGTTGGGGACTCTTCTATCATAATTTGTTTTCTTCTTAAGCTCTCCACTCCTCATTCACTAGGTCTAAAAAGGATACTTCAGAGAATATTGAGTCTAGGTGAGCAGTTTTATACCATATCCTATTTCCAAGTTTTGAGGGTGCTCAATGGAAAGGCAGATCACCTGGCCAATATTTGAACTCAATTAGGACTTCTTGGTTTAAAAGTTGGGCACCAATCCCCATGCCTCTTGAATCAATTGTGCTCTTAATAAGTCATGAACGCAGAGGACATGTGGAGGACACATTTGCATGGAAAACAGGATTGGGAGTTATGGCTCCCCCCCCATCTTCCCTCCTATATACCACAGTGGCGGCGATTTGGATTAAATGGCATCAGGTAAGTAGCATCTTGACATTGTGTGGGATCATTCCTTTCTGGTGGTTTCTTCTCTCTGTTCCAGTCTTCCTTGCTTGGCGCAACACTGCAAAGGAGAATTTTGTATTGTGGTGGGTAGGATTGTCACCTAGGTGGAGAGGCATGTTGCTTTGGGTACATTGTTGTTCTGAAGAAAGTATGGCTCAGTGCCATAACTGAAGATGTGTAATGTGTGAGTTGGGGGAACTTAGGAAGTAGATGAAAATCTTTGAAAAGGGTTTGGTTGAGGCACAACAAGAGGTGTTTAAAGCGATCTTACAATGGAATCATTGGCATAAGATGTAAGAGGAACAACTGTTGGTGGAAGCACAAGAGTGGTCAAGGCATGTGATTAAGACTGTGGGGGAAATTCAAACTCTGCATGCAATGGAAGAACACATGCGGGATTGCATGTAATTTTAGGAAGCAAGATATTTGGTGATGGAAACGAAGTTGGACTCGACGATTGCTAGGGTTGATGGCATAGTAAGTCTTTTGAATCTCGCAAGGGAGGGTACTCTACATTTTTCTCAACCTCCAACTGGAGAAATGATTTTGTTTGGGTCCCGAGTGGTCAAGGAGGAGAGGAACCTGGATGCAGCAGCAACGAAAACACATCTGGTAGCTCATCCAAGGATGGAGAAAAACAAGAACAACTCAGCTGAAGATTTCCAGGAGCAAGACGAGGTTCTCCACATGCCAGCCTTTTAATTTCTTGTCTGTTGAGAATGTATTGCATGCTTTTGCTTATTTTGGTTCAATATGTGAGGCAATACACTTGTCATAACAGAATATCTAGCACTTGGTCGGATAGCTTAGAGGATTTTGCTTTTCTGAATCCAGACTTGGAATTCTGGCAGGCTGAGGTCTGTGTTATCCATTTTTGTATTACAATGTCAACCAGTTAGGCCGCAGCCTTTTCTAATACAAATTGACCCGTTGTTGTTAAAAAATAAATAGCATCGTTATATTCATAAAGGCAGCACCTTCTCTTATCTGTAATTTAACAAACCTTCATGCAGATGAATTGGCAACCAAGTGTTGAACTAAAACTATTTGAGGCTTTGAATTTGAAGCATATCCAGAAAGGGAAGACATTAAATTCATCCAGTTGCAAGCTCTGAGCTTGATCCACTGAACTTGATGCTTTTGTGGTGAGCCCTGAGTTTATCCCAATCCTCACAGCAGGTGCTAAACTTGGTCTATCTTTATGCAGAGAAGTAACAACAATATGCTGAACTAAGGCTTATCTTAGGCACTGGCCTGTTGCATTCAGGCAAGGTGTGGGCATCCTGAAAAGCATGCTTATCCATCATGGATCTAACTGGCAGGTTGAAGCTGTAAAGAGGCATTCCTAGCCACGTGTAAGGCACTGAACTTATCCTCTTGGAGGTGCGAAATTTGATGTTGTGCAAGCACTCAACTTCATGCATATCTTACCAATACGCTGACTTGAATCTTATCTTCTTGCAAACACTGGCCTTAATCCCATGCAGGGGCCAACTTCCATGCATTTATCACATTCTATCTTTAGCAACTCAAGTCACACTCAGTGAAATACAGATCTGACCCCATATTGTTCTATCAAATGCTGCACCCTGTACAACTTCTGCATAAATTCATCTTCCATGGATGCACCCCAAGCAAGCTGCTCAACTAACAGGGAACAAGATCTGTCCATAAACAGTTTTCCTCAGAAAACAGAAAATGGAAATACTCTCAGAAAATATGCCCTTCATTCTATGTATATAATCACATCTTCATTGGCACCTTTGATACATTCTTCACTCATCTCTGAGTATTCCACCCCAAAATCATGAGATGGCAGTGAATGTGACTGGAGATGTCCCCTGCATTAGATTAATTTGAGCCTTCAGACCTCTCCAACAGGTTTCATTTGAAGTTTTTCACTATTAAAATGAGCATCTTGAGCGTGGAATCTAGACTCTTTCAGTACCTGCAAGTGCTCAATCTCGACATCTTTCCTTGTAACAAAATCCCTCATTATCGTAATCTGTTCCTTCAGATGATTTCCTGTCCTTGTTACTTTTGTGTAGCATCAAACTCCACACCAGACACTTGTTTTGCGAATTTCAGCATGCTTATTGTCTCCGAATAAGATTTAATATCTGGATGAAGTTGTATGAACAGAAGGGTCTTTGCATGTCCACCCAAGGAATCCTGAAGAATCTGAGTAACCCTGCTTCAGATCCTGCAATATGACACCAAAATTTGAGTTCTGCAACCAGTTCCAATATCACAGCATTCATCCCTGACGTGCTCAAATCCTGGAGATACTTCTGCTAAATTAGCACCACTAAGAATTTGTCGTGGCCATTCATTAGTCCAAGACAAATTAGAAATGTGTGGTTCTTCAATAAAAGACCTCACTGAAACAATATCATCTTCAGAGTACACTCATACAGCTAACCCACCTGATGGACTTCTTCCTTCCATCTTGACTATAGATAGACCTCCTTCCATCTTGACTATAGATAGACCCTACAGAATAAACCTGCCACTGAATTATAAGCTTGGGCAATAGTTCTTCTATTCTGAACTAAAACAGCATCTACAAGAACTTTCCAATGTAACAAAAAACAATGGCGTACCAGCAACAAGAAAGCCTTCATTTATAATATATATTGACCCATGCTCTGAATCAGTTCAGCATCTCTCAGACTTTTTGAGTCCATTTTGTATATCTCTTTTCTCATCTACATGAATGGCCTCTTCACAACAACAGTTTCTTCAACAAGGCTTACATGCTTCTTTTCATATTTGTGATATTGTCTGCGACTCTGCTTTAGAAGCAGAAATCAGACATCTCTTTTTCAAATGTAACTTATCTGTCTTGAGCAGGAAGATCCAACAATACATTCCTCCATTATTCAAAGCCCTAACAATTATGCTCTCCTCATTCCCTGTTACTGATTTTCCAATAACTGTGCCGGCTTTCTAAAAAGTGATTCCATTTCTGAAACTCAAACCAGGGTGTCGATGTAATCACTCATATGAGAACTTTCATAAGAAAACTCAATAATGTTATTGTTAGCTCATAAACTTTGAAACATGAGAAGTCTGACTGATTTTGCAAAAGGTCCAAATTTCAAAATAGGGTGTTAACAGAGCCTGGGACAATGCACATTACACACAAATGATATGACATCGGATGTATAGTGGAGAAACCCTCTGGGGGTGGAAAACTCCACTTTGAACAATTGCTTTCATTTCATGATTCCATGGTGTGTCTACAATTGCGCCGAGGACCACATTTTATAGGTTGAACAATTGCTTTCATTTCATGATTCTATGGTGTGTTTACAATTGCGCTGAGAACCACATTCTATAGGTGATGGGACTAGATTAGTTAACCTAAATTGAGCAACCATTGTGGGGTAATTAATGACCCACTAATGGTGTACAATCAATGACATTAACGACCACTAAGAGACCACTAAGTCAACACTAACCTCCAATGAGCACTATAACTGCCCTTTAAGGGTGAGTCATAAATGACTTTAATGACCATAAAGTGGAACTTAAGGGTGAGTCCTCCCTAAAGCTTGACTTGATGATAAAGAAAGCAAAGATGGAACAAATATGTATTTGTCTAAATAAAGATTACATCCCAACATCCCCCTTAATATTCACTTGGGAAAGATGTGGTAAAAAAGTTTGGCCAAATTAACATTACAATAATCCCCCTTTAATGTTTAATTGGTAGGGAACACAACATTGACCAATGCTGACATCAATAACCTGACCATGCTTTGGAAGGAGATTGTCTGTAGAATTGTAGCCTCCAATACACCTTCACACAATCCTCTTTGAAAAACAGTGAAGCAAACACGAATTTAAATGGAGAGTCCTTCTGAACTGTAAATTCCCAAACACCTTCACATGAACTTCTTCGAAAAGCAATGAAGCAAACACAAGTAGGAACTCAAATCTCATATTGTTGTCACAGAACTAATGCCATATAGATGGAAAAGGTGCTCATGACCATGTGCTTACAATGGTTAATAATCTCAACAAGTGCTCCAAATACTGCATGCAACAAGATGATCTTCCTGTCAGAAAGTGCATTGTGCCAAAGAGAAGCAACAGAGGATGACATCTAAATCACTGTACAAAAGACATTGTTGCTATGGTCAATCAATGAATGAGAGCAACGAGGACTATACCACTATGCAATGGACGACACAATTCAATATGAAGTCCTCTAGCAAGTGCTCAAATGTCATTGTGACCAATTGTCAATCCAACCACAATAGCCTTTTATGCCTCTTCTCTAAAGATGTGTAAGAACTGCTAGCATACCAATAGGAATTTTGATATTTGGATGGAGAGCGAGAATGCTTTTGATCACAATGATTAGGGTGCCAATATTGCTAAGATGTGGATAGCAAAGAATCCGGTGCTCGTTAAACAAAAGATGCAAGGTATGGTCCTGCAACTCAATAGTAGAAGAGTCATCTGAAGTAATAGATTCAAGTTTTGCATATCATCCCTAGATGAGTTAGCAAAGGGTGCGAGATCTAATTCTTGCAATATAGTAGTAGATGAAACAATAGATGCACGATTTGGTTCCTACAAAAAAATTACGACACCGGGGGGGTTGGGATGACTTGCATCTAGTGATGAAATCTCAAAATGTCCAAGATCTTCTCTCACTAATCTCATCTCAAGTAGGAGTAACAATACTATGCCCATGTTTACCTAAATCCATCACTTGTATATCCTGTCCAATAAAGTAATTTGGAGCCAATACCCCTAGTATGTTGCATAAAGTCAAGGAATTGACCCATGGGTAGCCAATAGGGAATGAGAAGATGCATCAAAAGAAGATTGAATATCCTTTTGCAAGGTGTCGAGTACTGTTAAAATTAATGCAGCTGCAAGAGCCATTCTCCGGGAGGATGGCAAAGACCCTAGTTGTGACCTAGGGCCCCCAGTACACTCCTGAGGTTCTTGGTCTGGGAACAAGCAATTAGAGCCATGGCAAAAGACCCTAGTTGGCCTCCCAGTGTATTTCTGGGGTTCTTGGTCATGGACCAAGCAGTTTGATGATATAAGTACCTAGATGTGTTCTAGGGCCCCAGGATGTGTTCCAGGGAATCCTTGTTCAACGCTTGGATTGATCCTTGGTTGTGTACCTTGGTAGTTAAGCCCCTAGATATGTTCTAGGGCCCCCAAATGTGTTCTGGGGTATCCTGGTCTGGGACCAGGCAGTTTCTTGGTTTAAGTACCAAGCCGAGATGATGTGTGACCTTTTTCTCTCCCGGGATGGTCCATGTGACCTAGGAGCAGTTAAGAAGAAAGGCATGATCACATCATTTCCCCTCCTCGTATGCTAGGATGATAAAAAGCTTATACGTTATATCATGGGACTTGTATGGACAAACTACCATTAAAGAAGGACTTACCCTTGACTTTGTCTTATTGTTTATTAATGAAACCCTTTGCTTGAGTTATGTCCCTCCTAATTGTATGATGATGTGTTGGTTCGATTCTTTACTTCTTCCTAAAGAAAGTTGGTCGCCTTGATCTTGAAACCCTTCTCATAGATTTGTTTTATTACTTTGTTGATTTACTTGTGGTCTATTTTTTGATTTACTACTTGATATTTTAATTGGTAAAATATTATTTCTTTATTGTTAGGTATTAACCTAACCCTAAAGTTATGGCAAGTGGACTAAAATGTTAGCCCTACCTTACCTACCTAAAACTATATAAGGAGTGACCTACCCCTCACTTGACACTTACCTTCTCCTAGTCGAGTTGGAGACTGAGATTTGCTTCGGCTCTTCTGGACATGGTTACAAGTCTGCTGCGGCTCTTCTAGACAGGTTTACAAGGGACCTCTCAGCTCCCCTCTTGTGTGTTCTTGGTCTGCTCCAGTTGCCGTGGGTTTATCACTATCAGCCATGACTGTTTTAGCCTGCCGCTGACCTGTAGGAGTCTATCCCTGACAACCGTAAAGGGTTCTTGTTGTTGTTGTTGTTCTGGTACCACCTTGCTGGTTTGATTGTGCCGCCTTGCTGTCCTTCTGGTCTAATGATGCTGCCTTGATATTTTCCTGGTGCCACCTTGCTGATTTACTTGTGCCGCTTTGCTATTTTACTTGTGCAGCCTTTGCTAATCTGTTTGTCCTATCTTGCTGGTTTGTGGTGCCACCTTGCTCATTTTTGTCAGCTGCCTTGGTATCTATGTTCTATGAGTGGACTGTTGGGTCTGATATTGAACTGATAATATTTATCTCTGTTTGAAGGATACATTCGTGTCTAGAGTTGGGCTGAAAGTGTTAAATCAGCCTAAGGCTGATTGTGGGTTTATTTTTCAGCCCTAGGTTGGACAGTGAATTGTTTTTCAGCCCTAATACTTGGACCGTGTTCTTAACCATTCCAACTTGCTGAGTTTTTCGATTGCTTAAATACTCCTTCATGGTATTGTCCCTATGTCCATGAGGAGATCTACCGTGAGGGTTTAATCCATGATTTACTAAGTTTCTTCTGAGCATACATTGGAGGAAGGCAACAACAACATATCAGGTACCTTTGTTCTTTGTTACAGCTAAGGTAATACTCAGATCTATGTTATGTTACTTACGGATTTATGCTATTAGATAATGCATAAATTTTTTTAATGTTTTGCTGATCCTAAATTACAGTAGAAAATGTTTTGAAATTAACAAAAATATTTATATTTCTAGCTAGCCTACTGTTTTTCCCTTATATTCTAACAAGTACCTCTTCCTTCTCCCCTAATTCATTCATGAATTTTTGATAGAGAAGTTCCAAGTTTTCTTCCATCTCGTTAATACACAAAATCCAATAATTAACTTGGTCATGATACTTCTTAAAAAGATCAACAACAGAACTAGACTCTCTATCAACATAATGAGACATGTTTTTAACTTATCTTTAGTTCCTCTTAATAGATTTCTTTGATAAGATTTGTATTGAAGTCATGCAAATTCTAGATGGACTTGTCCCCCTCTTCCAATGGATCATGAAGTTGGGCAATAGAGTTTTTCTAACTTTCATTAATATCCAACAAAGAAACTACTTCATTACAAAGCTGAGTATTAGAATCTTGCAAGAGAGAAGCCTACTCATCAAGTTTGGCAATGGTGTCCTGCATAGAAACAACCTTCTTTTCTTGGATTTCGTAGGGTAATTCTTCCTCGCGACACTTTCAAGGAAGCAATGATATGATGGTCAAAAGATTGCATATTGTTTGGGTAGCGTGCACAAAGTGCGAGGGCCCTCGTGAAAGAAGATGCGCTATAATACTTGGGTTAAATTTTTTTATTCACACTCAAGGAAATACTCCCAAAAATTCCACCTTTGAAACTAAAAACATAGGAAGTTAAAATGCGTGGGTGAGCTACATAAAGGGCGAGTGATGGGAGGTCATCCTTGAACACAACATGATCCGGATTATTTTTGGCACGAAATGAGAACGGAGATACAATAAAGAAATGTATAGAGATATCTCAAATATCGAATAATATAACATAAATATATCAGAGATGCAACCATAAACACAGATATATAGTAACACAATTTCTATTAATGAGCGAAATGTACAAAACTGTAGAAATACAGAGTGAAAGACTCACTAGAATGGTGGCAGTTTATCTCTGAGAAGAGATGTGACGGCTACTCACATTCGCAAGAAGATGATTACAATGAGGCTCTAAAGGCCTTTTTAACATAAAGAAAATCCAAAACCCTTACCCCGGAAGATGAAAAACCAACAGTTTTGTGGACCCCGTTTTGGGTAGTTTGGTGTATCAACTTCCTGGGGGCGTAACTTTGGCATACGATCTCCGTTTGGGGCGCACGATAGCTTGTTGGAAAGGTATCGACAAGGAGATTCATTTTGGGTTCTCAATTAGAACCTTTGGCTATCATCGAGGTGCTCGATCTCAAAAAAAACTTCATTTAGGCCCTCAAAATGGCCCTGGAAGTTTAGGAATTGAGAAACTGCTAAAAATAGTAAGTTGCTAGAAGACTGTTTTGAGCTAGTTGGAATAGGTGGGTGGCCACCGATATCCACCTGGATCAATCCTCCAGGTCTCCATTGTGTTTAGTTCCCAGGGGAGAGGGAAAAGCGTTTGCTGAATCTGCATCTTGATGAGCTGCTTGCCTTGCTGGAGAAGTTGTGTTGCTTAGCTTGTTGAAGGTTGTCACGAACTTGTGGCTGGAAGGGTTGGACCTTTTTAACCAGTGTGGCTACATGGGATGACTGTGTGCAGAAGGAATCCTTGCGCTTTGCTTCAATCTTGTCGACCCGCTTCTGCTGGACATAAGGTGCTTGGACTGAGGCTGCAGTGGTTGCGGTGTTCTTTTGTTTACCTTTTGAACAGATTGTGAAGAAGCTGAATTTTTGTAGTATGAGATACTATCTTCCAGAATTGTTTAGGTGGAATAGTAGTCGGAACTACCTCTGGTATCCTGTAGATATGACCCCCCAGAGTAACAATGACACTACGGGGTTGAGACTCATAGATAGCATGGTGCTTCCACATATATGGCTGGCCCAAGAGAACATCATAGACATCTAGTGGAGCAACATCACATAATACCTCGTCCTTGAAGGGCTGGATGCCGTATGATAATCGACACTGTTGGTTGACACGAAGATCTCGTCCCTGGCAAAGCCACCCGATGTTGTATGGCTGCGGGTGTGGTGTTGTCGACAATCCCAACTGTTTGACGACCTCTGCTGAGATGAGGTTCTTCTAGCTTCCGCTATCAACAATAAAATGCAGCGGGGTCCCCTTCACCCACATTTGTAAATGAAAAAGGCGCTCCCCCTCTTCAGGATTTGTTGGTTCTTTTGGTTGAATTGTTGCGGTCGCGACAGTAGCAGTGGGGTCTGCGTCGATGATCTGTCTTTTCCCATTATTTTCTGAATCAGATTCTGAATCAGGGTTTGACTCCTTGTCTTTGATTTCAACCACCAATGACTGTTTTGAGCGACATTCATTAGTGTTGTGCCAGGGGCTTTTGTGGAAATCGCACCACTTTCCAGTGTCCTTCGTCTTTCCGTTACCCTTCCTTTCCCGTGGCTTGGGTTGGTTTTTTGAAGGTTGCTTGTTAGGGCCGTCTTTATCATGCTTTGGTTGTTGTGTATTTGCAGACCCAAACTCCTGTTTGTTCTCGTGCTTAAATTTCTGTCCGATTTTAACAGCATATCGATAAGTAACACCTAGTGATGAGATGTCCAGAGAATCCATTTAAGTTTGGATGTATCTGTGTAGAGCCCAACGGTATTTCATAACCAAATGTCGCTTGGAGTCTTTGATACCCAGCTTGGTGCGCAAGGTATGGAAGGTATTGGTGAACTTCGACATTGCTTCCCCCCTCTCTTGACGCAGCGTGGTCCATCTCATGTATTGGTCTTCATAGTTTCCAACAGGGTAATATTGTTCCTTGACCGCATCCACAAAAAAATCCCAAGTGGGCTTGGCCCCATATATTCCCGACTCCTCTGTGGAACTTTGCTCCCAGTAAGTTTCCCACCAATGTTTGACATGGGGGAGAGCCTTAAGGAGTGCGAAGGTGATCTTTTCCTTGTCGGAAAAATTGTGAACAGAGAAATAACTTTCTAGCAGATTTAACCATTTTTCTAGGGCAACTGCATCTATCTGACCTTCAAATACAGGAATATCAAAATTGACTTGTACCTTGAAAGGAGAGGTGCTTCCAAAGTGACCGCTTGATGAAGACGCGCCTGTCGTTATCGACAAGCGTTGAAGGATGTGGGCAAAATTCTCCATCACTTCGTCCCTTTGTCGCATGCGAGCTTGCTCAAGCAACAGATTAATATAATCGTCTGCTCAGTCGTTTTTCTTTTCTTCCGCCATGGAGGGTTTCTTGGGAGTGCGAGAGCGATTGTCCTCAAGAGAGATAAGCTCGATACCAACTTGCTATACTTAGACCTTGTCGGGGACATGCATTGAAAAAAAAAACGATCAAGAGTAGCCTGCTCTGATACCACTGATCCGGATTATTTTCGGCACGAAATGAGAGCGAAGATATAATAATAAATGTACAGAGATATCTCAGATTGTCACATACCCACTACGCAATTCAAACTTTTTTGTTGATTTCTCAACAATGAGAATCCCTGAAGCTTGCAGCAGTGAAATGCCAAACCCGATCCACCGGTCCTTATTTCCCTGTCACGGCCTCTTCTGCACGCGCCTGCGACATTTCCCTGATGATAATTTCGGGTTTCGGGGTTTCGTGATCCTCGATGACGAGAGTTCTTGTCCTCTCGAACTCCCGATCTCCGATTTGTCGATGCGCCCCTTTACGCGCTAGCCCTCCTGGCTAAACTCCTGGCCCATATGACCACTATTTCACAAGACCGCAGCCTTATCTCCTTTCGGGGTTTTGGGCTTCAAAATCCTGATGTGCTCCAACCTCTGTTAGCCCCGGCTAGACTTCTGGTCCACACGACCTCCTCTTATATGACCGCAGTCATACCTCCTATCGGGATTTCGGACTTTCCAATGCCGAAACGCATATGTCCTCAGGACTTGCGAAACTCTGAATCTCGATTCTCTGCTATGCTGACAGCTGGTCCCTTAAACGACACTTCCCTCTTCTCCGATATGCTGACAGCTGGTCCCTTAAACGACACTTCCCTCTTCTCCGATATGCTGACAGCTGGCCCACACTAGCACTTCCCTCCTTTCGAGGTTTCGGATTTCGAAGTTTCGAAATGTATGGGCTTCTTGTCCACGGAATCCCCGATATGTCGATGGACTCTCCTGATCTCGCCACGTGTTCCCAGCTAATGAACGACTCAGATCATTTCCGGAATTTCCAACATGGATTTTCCCGATCTCTTGTCCTCCGGATTCGCGAAATACCGAACCCCGATATGCCGATGAACTCTCCCTTTTCGGGACTTTTCCCGAGCTCTCGGATTTACGCCACGCGTCCCCTTAAGATGGACGGTTCTGATTTACTCTCGGGGTTTTGGGACTTTCGGTACCCTGATGACAGAAATCTTCTGTCAACTCAGAACCCCGGTCGCCGATACGTCGACGAGTTGCTCGATCCCCGAAATGCCGACGGGCTCCCGATCTTGCCCACGTGTCCTCCTATGATGGACGGCTCAGATCCGTCCCGGGGTTTTCACCATGGAAAATCCCGAACTCT
>JASDQU010737177.1:317529-330033 GCA_032191745.1 Picea mariana | reverse complement strand
GAATGAAACCAAACGAAATACCTCAAGACAAAATGGATGGTCTCCAAATTCTGATTAAATAAAGGGTCGGGACTTGGGGACAATCCTCTTGCATCAGATGATGCCCCTAAGAAGAAGGGTTTGGACTCTCTCAATGCTAGCCCAATAGTCTAAAGCAAACTTTGTCCCCTGATCTTCAAGCCATAAAAGACCGTGAATTAGATGATAGTGTGCAAAAGGTGCATCTCGATCAAAATATCTTGGAAATGGTTCTGAAAGCAATGTCTCTCGAGAAGGGGAAGGAACCATATCCCTTTTTGAGTTGAGGCTAGAGAGCCTGATACACATTGAAACGTGACCCCACAAACTAGACCCCCTAATAAGTGTAGATCGTAGTGATCTCTATCTCTTCCACCCAGAAGTAGAAATGGAAGTTGGAGAGAGCAATCTTCGATGCATTGAAGATCACAACCTTGGTTTTACCCATGTTAATCGTACACTATCAAAGGTCATAGATGTTGGATAGAACATTGATCTATCTATGTAGAACCTCAAGCGAGGTGGTCAACAGGATCAAGTCGTCAATGAAAAGAAACAAAGATATCGACATATGGTGTAGAAGACAACCATCCACATCCTGAATGTGCTCACAAGAAAAGAAATTCATCTCATCGATGTTAATCCCAAAGAGAATCGACAAGAAGGGGCACCCTGCTTAACTCCAGTGTTTCTCTAGATGAAATCATAAAGGTCGTGGGTTGTACAGAGGGACAAAGAATTGACTCATAGAGTCTCATGACAACAACCAGGAGGGTCTCCCAAATGACGATGTCACGAAGCCTCTAAAGCAAGGACTCTTTCGAGTATCGTGTCAAATGCCTTTCAAAAGTCTACAAAACATCAAAAGACTTTTGAAGAGCAATAACGAACCTCTTCGATAATTTACTTGAGTGTGACGATATGATCAGTACACTGGTACTCCAAGCAAGAACCCACATATCCTCTAGCCCGGAGATGCCTCCTCTCAAGATCATCTGACAACGATAAATGAAGAACTGTAATGTAGAACATGGAGAATGTGTGCCCCACCATGATGGTTCGATAATTATTCAAATATGAGATGACCCCCAATTTGAGGATTGAGTGGGTGATATGTCATGACAATGTCCAAGGGAAATAGGAACGGACAACATGAATAAACAAACCAACAATGTGGGAATTAAGAGAGTGTGTACCATGTTTGAAGAACTCAACTTGGAAGCCTTCCTCATCTACTTCCCTACTAGTGCTCATAACCTTGATTGCTCTCCTAATGTCTCTATCAGAGAGAAGATAGAAAGAGGGGAAAGGAGAGGTGATACAGGTAGGGGCCTATGCAAAGTCATCACATAGGTCGAGTATGTGATAAAACATGGATTGGGAGTCTAAGTCTAGTGGGAGGGCATTATGCTTATGAAAAAGTGTTAAGAGTTTTACCTATATGATTACTCGATAGTTGAATCTCCCCCAACATGGTGCAATTCAACAGACCCTTACCTCAAGTTCTGTGAACAGCAGTGAGACACTCTGTTTGGGGGTACCAGCAATATTGATGAGGCACAACAGTAGTGGTCTTATAGACAGGTGGAGGATTTGCATGCACCAATATTAGTTGATTTCCAGTTTAGCATGCTTTCCAGAATTAGAAGTATTGTTTTATTTTTAGTCTAAGTTAGGAAAGCACATGAATAGAGGAGTTGCCATTTTAGGCGCTTTTGCATGAATATTATCTATTCCAATAGGTGAGGTGCAAATGCCAAGGACGGTGCATGCATGCATCTGCAATCTTCTCCAATTGGTGCGAAGTAATCCTAGCAACATCCATGCATGGAGGGAACACTTCTCTACGTTATTTTTAGGGTTAGCAATTCCTTACCTAACCTGGGCACTCCATGGGGAGGATTCATGCCTTTCGTAAACCCTAGCCTTCTTATTCTATAAAAGATGTGCAAGGTCTTCCATTGAGATGGTTAGAGATTTTGATTTTTCAGCTATAGTATTGTATTTCTTTCAATAAATAGAATATACATGCATGATTGAGTGGTTCATAACTTCATATTTGTAGTGGCTGTTCATGTTTTCAGTATGATGTGTTTGTAGAATCTAGCATTTAGACTATGCACTTTTGATAGGATTCTATCAGTTTTAATTTTCCTAGATCTAGGGTTTCAATTTCTGAGTGCAGAATCTCCTTACATGTCCTGAAAATTTAACATGGTATGAGATCACTTCAGGGTTTTGTTTCAGCTTAGGATTAGGTGTGATATCTTGGTTTAGCAGGAAGCAAGCAACAGTTGCACCCAGTTCAACGGAGGTAGAGTATATGGCAGCGAGTTCTACTAGTTGTGAGGATATGGCTTCGTAAGTTGATTATTGACTTGACTGATCAAATGTTGGACCTGTTACACCTCAAAATGCATGAACATTTTGAAAATTTTCAAAAGCAAATTATTGTAATCTTCGGGCCAAAGTAATTAGGACAAAGGTAGTTAATGAAGAGTGGAGGTACAAAAAATCCAGATATACACTCCTGGTTTTACTTGAATGGCTCCCAGCTGGTAGCAAGTGGAAATTGCAAAGGATTGATAGCTAATTGGCACGATGGATAAAGATGATTAAACTTTTCTCAACTGTTATTGTGCCAATATGTTGATTGGCAGCATCCAGAGCAGTGAGCTCACTTTCCTTTCCATATCTGTTTGAGGATGGATTAGGTAGCAGCATTCTTATCACCAATAGGGGTGCCTGATACAGCATATTCAGTATTTAATGTTCATTGATGGAAACTGCTGGTCATTTATATTCAAAACCTGTTGTCATAGATCTTCTGGGTTTGTGTTAAGTACGGATCAAAGGGTTGCCCTTAATATCCTATAGATAGGAGCAATATTGCACTAGACATGAATCTATGATGCTGAGTTATTCACAAAAGGATGCAGCTGTCTTTAAGGGCACAAGATATGGAGTTCCATTTGTTGTCGGTTCTCAACCAACCAGTGCCCTTTCATTTGTATTTAATGTCCTCCGCCATGGAATATCATATTCTGTCCATGCAGCCCACTTGATGATGTTTGTTGGAACAGTATCACCAGCATTTTTGGCATTGGCATCATTTCCTCTAGATGTAGGTGGAGCTGGATTCTTTGAGGTTGAGAGATAAGAATGGAACTTGGTGGCATCATAATGGATTCAAATTCTGGCCTCACTGCCATGAAAGCTGCAGTCCCATAACCGTCAGACACATTCATTTGACACATGATTAGGTCCAGCCTGCTCACATAAAAGATACCTGGTGATTATTTTGGCAGCCAGAAAAGAGGAACACCTTGCAGGCTTGTCTGCTAGCAGACTGACTCATCATTTAACAGCAGGCAGAACGCATCATTTGAGTAGATATGTCACCCCTGGACATGATCTACAGCAGGATAAAAGGGCAGATTTTTCTGAGATCAAAAAGTTCAGCAAAGCATTGTCATAAACCCAGCTCAGCACAGGGCTGAAATAATCAGATTTGACATCTTCCAGATCAGCACCTTTGCTATTCTTCTCTATCATACAAATTGCAGATTAGGGTAAGTAAAGTATCGAAACTTGTGTTTGTGGAACGATGCATTTCCAGTAGGTGTAATCAGGGCCTAACTTGATTAGCGCCTTGCCTAGGAAGTCTCCACGGTTTGGTAGAGATTGAGGGTAAATCCCTCTTATGCAGGAGAATGTCCCAGCTAATGAGAACAAATGGCAGCTGTAGATTCATTTGACATGGTCAAAGATGTCTACTGGATCGGCACCCTTGGAAAGATGGTTGCAACTTGCATCATCTCTCTTTCACATTATCTAAGCAATCACCTTTAGAGGAGCGCCCAGCATACAAGGGATTCTATCAATCTATTAAGGCAGAATTTGAGGAATACGTTTTGGTCCAAGGAATGACATATAACAGCCAGCTCATAATTTAAGCAATGTTCATTGGAGAAAGAACTCACCTTGGAAAGGTCGCCCTTGGTCAAAGTTGGCATCGGACATGTTACCCCATGACTTGTAGGGGTGACTAGATGATCAATGCACTTGTGTTTTTTATCACAACCCGCAGTTCTACATATGAGATCTATGGATTATACATGGATGTTTCCCAGAGACATTCCTAGCACTTGCTCAGCTGACCCCTTGATGAAAGATATTTGATGGAGATTGTACTAGATAGTGTTGCATCTTATGCTCTTTCTCTCACACATGATGATGTTGTTCTTGGATGATAGTCATGGCCACTGGTGATCATTGGTGTATTTTATAATGCCTCATGAGTCATAACACTCTAAATTGTTGTCTCTTACTAGGTTGTTCCATAGTGTGTTCATAATTTACCTCTAGATAAGTGTGTACTACTAGCGGCCTAAGTAGGTGTTTCACATCATTCCCTTCGTTTTCCCTAGCCATTTTTCACTCCCCATCATTCAATCACCATTTTCATGCATTTTCATCATTTCCCTTTCATGATTAACTATTTCCAGATTTGCAATTGTTTTAGCCTTAGATTCACACAGTTTCATATTTAATTCAAGGTTAAAACAATCTGCTGTAATAAACTTGAATGCTGGTTTAAATTCACTCATCTTTAAGGCAGGTTTATAATAGCATTTAGCTACTTTTCAGATCTGGAAATTAAGGAGATTAATATACATAAGAAATACCTCACAAACCCTAATTTTACCTCAACAAAATACCAAGAATCAGATCTGGACTTAGGCCTTTGAAAATCAAATTGATTAATAGTTGGAAATCATACACAGTAGATTCAAGTAGTAATCTAGGCCATCTTAGATTTCTTACCTTTGGAGCCTAGTTGCTATTAGGGAAGCCCTCCTTGTGTTGGATTACCCAACCTAAAGTGAGGGAAGTAGTTGTTGAGGTGACAATGACAACTCTTCCAATTTACACTTGAGCTTTGAACCTAGTGAAGGCTTTGCACTAAGGGGTGCAAGTTTGGGCGATAACAAGACATATTCCAAGGCTTAGGCAGTCCATTCATTGAAGAGCTTTGAGAAGGATATGTTTTGGATGTGGTCAAAGATCATAGTTCAAGGAGCACCCCACCAAATTTGGCATAATCGAAGGGGAAAAAGCACCAAATGGAGGAGCTCTCCATTATTTGTGAACTTTGTTATTGATTTCGATTAAAGACAGAAAGCAATTGAGGAGGTCGTTCAACGCTACACCCCACCCTTGCAGATGAATCCACATGAGATCCACAATTTGCTGGAAGTGGTTAGCTTTATTGAGGAACGTCTAAGTTCTTGGGGAGACTTCATAATGAATTAATAATTAAATTCCCTTTGAAATTGGAATCTAGGACATAACCAAATGTACGTTAATCCCTTAGATCCATTGTTTGGGGAAGTTAGTTGGCTTATTGCAAAAAGAACCCAAGAAGAAATTTGTTGAGGAAGTTTAGAGTATAACATTTAATTGCTTTTCATTGGTGAGATTTGTGGATCTAGAAGCCACAAATCACTATTTTGTTGTAAGGAGATGGAGCTAGAACTCTATTTAAAGAGTAGCTCTCTCCATTAGTTCTCATGGTTGGATTGACAGGGAAAACCCCTTTAAGCTTAAGTGAATATCCTACAGGAGGTGAAAGTGAATGTACAAGTATATGTGAGGTTGTCTTCATTCATCTCTTTTCTCTTGGATTATTATGGTATTATGCTAAAGAGGCTAGTGTTATTATTGCTGGAATGATCTCTTTTGAGGGCAAGGTACTAAGTGTGAGGATTTCATTCCTCCTTAGCCCTTGATGTAACCTTGGATATTGGGAAAGATTTCAGCTGTAATAAAAGATTTGATGTGGCACATGTTAATGGCTCTTTTAATCCTATGATATTGTTATTGAAGATGTGACTTCTTGCTTGGGTTTTCCATTCCCTTGAAGGCTGTCTCTCTTGGTCCTTTTCTTTATAATCTCATGTTATGGTTCTTACTTTACTATTTGGGTTGCACATTATTTGTTGGCTTTTAGACACATTGGTTGTGATGGTGCATCCATTGTTAGGGCTCTCACTCACTCTCATATAACCTACTAATCCATTTGGACTAGTCATGGCACATCGGTCTATGGCTTGACTACGACTTCACTCCATAATTTCAAGCCCTCTTTGTTTGTATCATTTGACTCCATAACCCTTGGATTGGCACTGGCCTTAGCAACCCACCATCCACTTAAATCTAAAGTATATCTTACATCTTTGTTTTACTAATTCTATTCTCCATCTATACTAGAGTCTTCATTGCATAGACTTAGTAATCCTATCTTATAGAAACCCCCTTGTGTTGGAGGAGATCCCAGCCTAAAGTGAGAGAAGAAGCTTTTATGGTGACAGTGGGTAACCCCTCTGAGTTCCCCTAGGGTTGCACTTGTATTTTAGGACTTTACAACTTGAAGTGAAAGGTTGGAAGGTAACAAGACCCCATTGTGGTATCTTGTGACAATCAAAGTTGCATCAACCTCTCTGAGGATCCAATATTTCATGATTGCTCCAAGCACATTGACATTTGGTGCCATTTCCTCAAAGACAAGGTTCAAAAGCGAGCAGTGGTTCTTGAGTATCTTCCTTCAAATTTGCAGGTTGTAAACATTTTGATAAAGCCCCCAAGAAAGGGGAATTTTGAGATAAACTAAGGGAGAGACTTGGCTTGGTTGAAAACACATTCCTCGCAAAGAGAGTGTTAAGAGATGTCCCTGTGATTGCTTGATAGTTGATTCTCCCCCAACATAGCAGGCTTCAACGGACCCTTGCCTTCAAGTTCTGTGCACAGTAGCAACGCACTCTATTTGAGGGTAGCAACAGTGTTGATGAGGAGCAGCAACAGTGGCCTTATAGAACAAGGGAAGAGAATGCATGCATCATGTAGGCATGTGTGCACCAACTTTAGTTGATTTCCAATCTAACATGCTTTCCAAAATTAGAACTATTGTTTTGTTTTTGGTTTGAGTTCAATTCTAAGTTAGGAAAGTGCATGAATAGAGGAATTACCAGTTTATGTACTTTTGCATGATGGCCTTCTATTCCAAGAGGTGGTGTGCAGATCCAAAGGAGACCACATGCATGCATGTGCAATCGTTTCTTCTCAAGTGAAGAGTGGGAGACTCAAGACTGAAGATAAAGAAGTGTTGCAGCAGAAAATTCAGGAGAAGGGAAATCGAGTGGAGGCTGAGTTAGCTGAATTCCAGAGGGCCGAAATTCGTACCAGTCGCTTGTGTGAAGGGTCTAGCAGAGATCCATACAAATCCGTGCGGCAGCCATATGAGGGGAAAGAGAGACGGAGGTTGAGCAGATTGGGGTTCCAATGGGCCGATTTTCTGGTGGGCTGATTTTTCCAGAGGGGTCGAGCTACAGGTTCCATTGTACAAATTCTATATTTCTCTGTGGACCAAATAATAATAAAACCAACTGAATGATTTTTTTCCCAAGTTGGGTTTACAGGGTAAAAACTTGTGTAATGTGTGACTTTTTTTTACTGATGTGTATGACTGTTTTTTTACTTGTTGTTCTACTGTATATTTATGTTAAAATACCAGTCTTTCCTTCAGCAGTTTCAGAATTTAATTACAGGGATTAATTAAATTTCTGGGTATAAAAAACAGCTAGGAATATAAATCAGATGTGGTATTTGGGGTTTTAACACAAATAAAATAAATCACATAATAGACATGGAGATTTTACCCTAGAAACCCAAACAGGAAAACCAACTTCAAATGGTTGCTCAATTTTCATTTCAGTCTCTACTTACAATGCAACCCATGGCTCTCTATGCATACACCCCTCCTTGGCCAAAAGACCCTTTGAGAGTGAAACTACAAGAAAAAATATGGAGAGTAGAGATAAGGAGAAGGCTAACAAGCCTGACCTTTCATTTCCCATTCCTAAGTCTTTTCTCTCTTATTTTCATTTTCTATTTTAACCCTGTTTTTCCTTTCTTTTGTCTCATTTACTTTTATATTTGCATTGTCTTTAATATTTTATATAACGTCATTAATTGCCAAATTGCACTTACGTACTAAGCCTTGCAACCATTTGTTTATTTGGATCACACTTCCCCATTGAGAGCCTTTTTGGTCTCCAAAAGCTTAACGAAAACCAATCTGGATCAGTGTGCCTCTTATTTGCTTCTCTAGAACACGGCTCTAACTCTGGCTCTAGCTACTAGCTCCAGTTCTGGCTATGGCATTGGCTCTGGTTCCTGGCTCACTTGTTCCCGCAGTGCAAAAGTCTACTCATTGACTATCGGCTCTGAGCAATCTTCAAATCCGAACTCTTCACTCAAAATTCATTCCCATCTTCGGCATGCAAGTCTCTTGCATTCTCAGACTTGAAGATAGTCTATCTCGGCAACCAATGAAGGCGAAGTCAAATTATGGTCTGTTTTTGTTCAGTGAGATCTCGACAGCTATGCCATCATGAAGCAATTCCACAAGAGGAAGTGTGGATTGCCCTCTTCTACTAGGATCAATTGCTTCTCAACATGGAAACAATTCTTTGCATAAAACTCTGCAATCTTCAATTTTTTCAGTTTGTCAATTAGAATTCCTCCATCAAAACCTAAGGCCTTAATGATTGATCCTCAATCCAGCTACAATGTGGCTTAGGATGCCTTGTCTTCTCTTACCTAGCCCTTGTCCATCGTAGCCATCCACCTTAACAATTTTGAACCAATGCCCCTGGTATACTTTTCAAATTCAGCAAAATGCTCTTGAGAAAAGTCCAAGGAAGGTAAGCTTACCAGAGTTGTCTTGGTAATGGTGTTGGCCTCAAAAGTGGCAATGGAAGGTGGCTTTGCTTCCTTGGTCTCTTACACAGTCGCCTGTAACTTTGCCAATGCTTCTTCCTTCTCTGCGAACTCTCGATGTAGTTGAGCCATCATCTGAGTGAGCCTATCCTCCTGCCAGCTATCCATCCGGATGACCTTCTCTCCCAATTGCGCAAGCTTCACTCTGCTCTTGTCCCAATCTACCATGACAGTTGTGAGGGAGTCTTGGTGTTCATCAAATCGTTTTTTTAGCAATGGCATCAGTTCGGAAAAGGTTTCAAGTTTCTTTTCCAGCTCTTCCATCCTCCGATCAAACATCTAGACCTTCTCCTTCAAGTGCTTATTCTCTTCTTGAAGTTGCACATTGATGGCTCGCAGGTTTTACGACCTTTCTCTCTTTTCTTTACCCATGCTGAGTCTGTGTTCTCTTCAAAATTCTGACAAATATGTTAGGGTCAAGGATGCAACGGCTTTGATACCACCATATGATCTGTAAATGAGGGACTTATACCCCACTCACTGCATCAACACGAATACTTTGCAGAATTAACTTTATGTTCTCTATTCCCAGTCTTGGACATAGATATCAGTGTTCAAAATGGCTACAAGGCCTGTGTTCTCATTGCAATTCTGAGTGCAACTACTCTGCAAAACTACTCGAGATTGGTGATATGGCCTGTTCTCTGGTGTAACTTGCACACAAGCAACCAATTAACAATGCCAACAATAAAAAATTCTCTATGTTGGTTTCTCTGTTGTTTGTTACCAGGCAGGCACACAGAAATTGTTTATGTTTTTCTGCTTCAAAGCTTGCTCCTACTCTTGAGGTATGATAAGATGGTCTTTTTGTTTGCAGTGCTCTGTTTCTAGGCCAAATCTCTTCACATATACTGCGTATTGTGAAGTGCAACCATAATAGGTCTGCTTGGCATCAACTCAGCCCAACCTCTTCATTAACTAATGAACCAGTGCTTTTGATTGAATGAGAGAATAGCTTCAATAGTAGAGGAGTCAATGTAAACAATCAACAAACTAGTTTGTTCAATGACCAACCTCTATTTATCATGTGACTACTCTCAAGCTTGACATACCGATGGCATACATGGTTCAATTGCCATTTCATTCAATTGGTGGAGTCACTTCCAAGTTCCCTGTGCTTTGCACCAAACTCCAATTCAAACCATTCATTAAAACATATATGAGCTGGCAATTGTATAAACCATATGTATATGAAATGGCAATATCTAGAACATGTATGAAAAGGCAACGAACTAATACATGTATGAGAGGTCACTTATTAAATATATGAGAGAGTGTCATTATTTAATATATGACATGGCAATTAATTGATGAATTGGCTTCTTGATAAATGGGTATAAGACAAACCCCACACCAACCAAACGTATTGGAGGCCACACAAGCCAAATCGCACCAAACCACATATGCCAACGAGTGGAGGAAAGAGCAATTCAAGAGAATTCTTATTGCACTTCAAAATTGTATTCACCAGTCTTCAAATGACAAAGATGCTAGACATTGCCACTGTCCAACTCACATACCAACTCCCAACAAACACTGTCCAATGCACAGCATTGGAGGTAGGGAGGTATATGGCCTGTACGGACCCATATGACCTCAAGAGGGGTGAGCTCACAGTGTCTAGCCTCACTTGGGATCACTCTGCGACATATGGGATCACTCTGCGACATATGGCCTCAACAATGTGAAATACACAGCGTGCAGGTTGGCTTTGGAATGCCAACAGTGTCCTTCAATTTAATATTTTTCTTATTCCTTGCAATCAGATTTAGAAACTCTGCTATTAATTTGCAACAGCTATCTCATGACAGCCTTAGATCTCGAATCCCAGAGTAAGATGAACAGTAGGCATTACAAAGCTGTTGGCACTCTTCAATTGCCCATAGGGAATGAAATTCTGAGTAAACTCAACATAACTAGAATTAAGAATTCTTCCTTAGCACCATTGACACACTCAGAACAGCATGTTAACCGTAAAACAGAGCAGCATATAAATCATGTATAAGAGAATTCTTACTGCAAATAAAATCAATCACATAATGGACACGGAGATTTTACCCTGAAAACCCAAACAGGAAAACCAACTTCGAATGGTTGCTCAGTTTTTGTTTCAGCAACCTTTGGTTACAATACAACTCATGTCTCTCTGTGCATACTCCCCCCCTCCTTGGCCAAAAGACCCTTGGAGAGTGAAACTACAAGAAGAAATAGGGAGAGTTGAGATAACGGGAAGGCCAACAGGCCTGACCTTTCATTTTCAGTTCCTTAGTCTTTTCTTTCCTATTTTCATTTTCTATTTTATTTAATTATTTTTTTCTCTCTATTGTCTCATTTACTTTTACATTTGCATTGTCTTTAATATTTTATATAACCTCTTGCTGAATTGTGTTGAAATAATGTAACTGCAAAGAGTATTCTTATTATTATTAATATTTTATTCATAGGATCAATCCCCATTGTGGATTGATCATGTCGGATATTGTAATAGGACCAAATCCCCTTTTGCGGATTGGTCAACAGACAATTATAATAGGCAAAATAAGAAGTCGGCCCCAGCAGTTAATAAGAAGACCCAAAAATATAATAAAGGTGGGTTTACCCACCCAGATTGAGAAGTCAGCCCTGCCAGTGAAGAGACACTTCACACGTGCCAGAACTTGTATAAATAAAGGAGGCTAGCGCCTCATTTGATCACAACTCACTTGCTCAGTTTGAGAGACAAGTTCTGATCTGTTACTGGCAAAGGAGAGAGAGAGTGGCGCATATCTTGGGAGAGGACTTTCTGTTTTAGCATAAGATCTCTTGGCATTGTATTGGCTATTTATATTAAGGAAGTTTTGCTGGGTTTTCTTCCCCTAGAGGGTTTCCCAGAATAAATGTCGTGTCTCTTGTGAATGTGTATTTCTCAATGATCTTGTTCTTATGTTGTTGTTATCTATTGAAATGCAAAGAACTATAATAATGGCATAAACATTAACATGGTATCAGAGCCAACCTGAAGGAAGCATATTTCGCAAGAGGAAAAACGTCACTATTGCAATACCTGCAAATTAGAGTTTTTCAAAAGTGAAGCTTTTTAGCTTCAAAACCACCTAGAAAGTTGCGCCCTCCCCCAAGGATCATTTTGGCACCTTCAGCGCACCTTTTTAGTGGTTGGATCTCCCGGAAAGTGAAACCCTAGTTTCACAAAAGTACCGGAAAACCAGTACCAGAAGTACCAATCCAGAAATCTGTAGATCAGATTTGAAGGAGCAAAATTTGGATTTTCTCAGATCCAAGCACACCAGGCAGCTCGCCTCAGCCAAGCGCATCTCCTGATAAGTTCAAATTTTGATTCTGAGCAATTTCATTTTTCGGTCATTTTCCTAGCTCCAAGTAAAGATGTCTGCAAGCATTAAGCTTGTTGACAAGTTAGAAGGAGTGGAAAACTTTCGTGCCTGGAAGTATAGGATTGGCCTCATTCTTGAAGAGAATGATCTAGCAAGATTCGTCAAGGAAGAATTACCGGAACCCGAAGATGCTACAGAAAAGGCAAAGCATCAAAAGGACACAATAAGGGCCAAAAGAATCATTGCAGATTCAATCAAGGACCATCTGATCCCTTATGTGTCATCCAAGAAGACCCGGAAAGAAATGTTCGATGCC
>JASDQU010737177.1:305415-317480 GCA_032191745.1 Picea mariana | reverse complement strand
GACGGCTCAGATCCGTCCCGGGGTTTTCACCATGGAAAATCCCGAACTCTTGTCAACAGGAATCCCGATTTCGCGATTCCCGATTTCCCGAAATGTCGATATCCCGATGGCCACGCCTCTCGTCGGGACTTTCAACCTCCTGTTCACGAGGACTTAACCCTCATGCATCTCTTAACAGATCCAACGGCTGTCGGGTTTTTCTAGCTACGATCTAACGGCTCAGATCTGTCCCACCTCGCGCAATCTTCCACTACTTCGTGGATGTGGAAAGATCAACGGTCCAGATGTTCTCATGGACCTTGGGGGGGGTCTACGATCCCGATTTCCTCGCTATTCACGAAGATAGAGGGAAAAGGGGCAAGGTATGTAACGCCCTTGTTTCTTTCGTCAATCTAACGGTTGTGAATGACCATGGGTCTTCTGACAGGATCTCATCCATCGATTCGTTACTTATCCCTACGCTGCTACCTCAGAATTTCAAGAGGGTCATTCCTCCTCGTACAAGGTTATTAAGACTTGCCCATTCAAGTCCTTTTTCCAGGTTTTTGGTAAACCTTCCCAAGGAGGGGAATCTCTGTGAAGAGATCTATTCCGGGGCATTCCTGGAGACAGATAAGGGGAAACAACTTCCCGAGACGGGCTGGAAGTCTGACTTGGTTCAACTTAAGCATAATTAAATTCATTTATCAACATAAGCCATGCGTGGTTTTTCTGTTATAAGCATATACAACTACTAGTACTGATCAAACACCATACAGTCATTCTTATAATGAAAACATTCACAGTTCCGCAGCTTATGAGCATAGTTATTAAAATACATATATTTCAAGGTGCCAGAGGCAAAACACTTATCAGAAATAACACCAGGGTTAAGTAACTGCTGAGAGGGGTGCTCGTTTCCACCCAACCGTAGGCTCAGCGACTCCCAGCAGATTTACCACTAGCCACCCCCGAGCTGAAACCACGATGCTGTGAGACTGCGTCTCCGTTTGCCAGTGACCAGGAGCGAAGGTTGCAATCCTTCCTCTCTGCTATCACTCACTCTGCGTAATGCCAGAGTTCCCCTCGCGTCTGCCCCCAATCGCTTCTACCCCACGCCTTATCCTCTTGCGAGGTTGCGTGTGGTGCAATTACTCTCGCGCTGGTCAGTCATGATGGCTCTATGGATAGGCGGTTCACCTCCCCATCCCTCATTAAGCCATCAACCTACCAGCCTGCGAGACATTTAATTCGGGGCTAGCGAGCCGCTTTTGGTTCTCCGGGCCAGTGGAGTCCAAATACGGTATTAATTCTCGGTGGAAGTTAACGCCACCTTTCCAGGTGCCTTCCACCGCCATCGTGGTCTCTTTTTCTGCACATCCCCTCTCAACAGTCCTGCAATAAATTCATATTGTTATTTACATTCATTGACCTTTTCCTCAAGGTCCATTTACATCACATATTCACATTTATGAGTTTGCCATAGTTCTTGGCCAGTCCAGTTATTTTTACAAACTGGGGGAAACAGGGTGTTACACAGATATCCAATAATATAACAAAAATATATCAGAGATGCAACCATAAACACAAATATATAGTAATACACAATTTCTATTAATGAGCAAAATGTACAAAACTGTAGAAATACAGAGTGAAAGACTCGCTAGAATGGTGGCAGCTTATCTCTGAGAAGAGATGTGACTGCTACTCACATTCACAAGAAGATGATTGCAATGAGGCTCTAAAGGCTTTTTTAACATAAAGAAAATCCAAAACCCTAACCTCGGAAGATGAAAAGCCAACAGTTTTGTGGACCCTGTTTTGGGTAGTTTGGTGTATCAACTTCCTGGGGGCGTAACTTTGGCATACGATCTCCGTTTGGGATGCACGATAGCTCGTTGGAAAGTTATCGACGAGGAGATTCATTTTGGGGGCTCAGATAGAGCCTTCGGCTATCATCGAGGTGCTCGATCTCAAAAAAAAACTTCATTTAGGCCCTCAAAATGGCCCCAAAAGTTTAGGAACCTAGAAATTGCTAAAAATAGTAAATCGCTAGAAGATTGTTTTGAGCTAGTTGGAATAGGTGGGTGGCCACCGATATCCACCTGGATCACAACAATACTCAAGGTCAGAGAAAACATTCATATAGAAAATTCACACATCTAAACTGTTTAAGAAAAATGTGCTACTCCCTTGCTCAAAGAATCGTGCACATAGCACAATGCCATAGAGTTTTGACAATGGATTCATGAGGCAATGAAGGCAATGAACTATCTAGGTACTTTAAATTTGGCCTACAAAAACCACCATCCAACACAAGTTTTCATTGTTCATAAGTTGTACACAGTTGCATCATTTCTTTGAACATAATAGTCCAACATAAATCAAGCCAACTATCAAGATGGAGATAATGTCTTCTTTTGCCAAACTTTGTCTAACCTATAGCATGGTTGATAGATTTCTCAATGCCTTTGTTGTTTGGCATGTTTCAACTTTCAATCAAGGTGGAATCTTGTCGTGGATGACCATAGATCAAGCCATATCTACGTCTAACATCCAACATTGAAGATACTTGGCCTTTAATTTTACCAATGGGCTTCCAAATTTGAGCAGTCTCATCAAGGGTGGAAGAGCTGATTGGTAAAAAGTGGCTAATATATATGTTGCCTCGTAGAAGCCGAGAATTGTGATCAATTCTAAATTGTGATCAATGCTTAGATGCATTGTGTGAGGGTAGCGACACTATCAAAAGAGAGGTCCTTTAAAGTGCTACATGGGCTCATGACTAACCAAAAAAAACTAGCTACAAAATTCTCAACAAATTCGACAGCATCTAGAAGTCAATAGAATTGGCAATGCATCACTATGATCTCCATTAGATCCCAACAAAAGCTTCATGATTTGAATCCCCTGTGGATCCTATCGTGGACAACCACAAATCAAGCCATCTTCATCTTCGACGTCAAACATTGAAGAGACAACATGGCATTTTATTTTTCTATCAAGATTTGACCAATCTCATCAAGGGTGGAAGAGTGCCTTCCAATACCAAGAGCTGATTGGTAAAAAGTGGTCACGGTGTTGTTGATTAAGGTTGGTTGTCATTGATGTCAACCCTTGAAGAAAGCCCCGTAGCACAAAGGTTTGGGTAATGGACCCAATATTGTTTGATGTAAATATGACTCATTATTGTTTTGTCATGGTTGATAAGAAGTAAATATGGATGAACTCCAAGGTGGACGCTTTGTGGAGTAAGAGAACCCATGCTTAATTGTGGAATAATGAGATGAAGGAAAGTGAATTTGTCAGGGAAAATATCCTAGATGGATAGTGCTTGTCATTTCATTTCCTGTGGTATGTGGAACGACACATAATTCCTCACGGTTAGAGAGTTATGGCCATGAGAATTTGGAGACCCCAGGTTTGGGTAATGGACCCAAGTTTGTTTGATGGGTAACGGTACGAGTTATGATATATTTTCAGATAATACTATTCTATATGGATAGTACATGTCATGCCATTTCTGGTGGTATGTAGAACGTCACATAACTCCTCACGATTTGAGAGTTATGGCCTTACGAAGTTGGAGGACCCTCATATGTCATCTAGAAGCCCCAAAAGGCCAAAGTAGTCAAAATGGTTTAAGAGATTTTAAAAGGTAAATAATAAAGTGAAGTGATGAGTGTATTATAATTCAAAGTGAATACAAAATAAATTATTTCAATAATAAATTTAATGGAGAAATTAGAAGTGGACCCAACCCTAAAATAAGGAAAGTGGGCCAAGTGACCTGGAAGATGTTTTTAAGGAAGCTACTTGGAGAGTATAAATAAGAGGCAAGACTCTCTCATTTGAATCACACTTGAGCATATTGAATATCTATAGGTGTCTGAAGTAAACAAATGATATCTAAGCCAAAATTCTGAAGAAAGTGAAGAAAATAAGGCCGAAATGCAAGGAAGGATAAATTCTTTTGATGGTGCTTTCTAAGGTATGTTATTTACAGGTCATCTCACCATTTTCGCTATAACTTTTTTTTTATAATGATTCAGATCCTGAAATTGCTATGCAAGTGAGAAAACATATCCAAGTATCTGTGGTAAAAAAATCAGCTTGTGGGTCGTTGTATTTTGGGAGTTACACTCCGTGGACAATAGGGTTTGTGGCCAGTCCTGAAACTAGTCAAAATCAGGTGTTTCGGGTAAAAACGTCATAACTTCTTCATAACAGCTCCAAATTCCGTGAGACCAAATGTGTTGGTTAGGGTACAGTTTGTAGTATGTTGTGTAACAGTTTCATATCAATTCATCAAATATTTTGTGCAGGGCACGCTTTACAAGGTAACTCTCTAGAATAAGCTAGAATTCAGCAAGGTATGCCATTTTTGTTATAACTCATTTTCTAAGAGGTTCCAAGTAGTGACACTTGGAGGAATTGCATAAAACACACTGAAGAACATTGTGTATCAGTTTCAGATCTTTATATTTTACAAGTTCAAAGTTATGATTACTTCAAGTTAGGGTTGTTGACTAATCCAAAACTAGGCATGTGAGACTAAAGAAAAGTTTGATGAAAATGCTAGTCTCTTGTTTTTAAAGTTAAGGAAGGTTTGCAGGAATGTGATCATATACACCAGGTCTATTACAGAGCTACAAATCAGATTTGGATGATGAAATTGATGAGGACTTTTGGTTGTGGTACATGTTGAGTACATGGTTGAGACAAGTAGTTGATGAGTTGGCGCACATACATGAGGTGTATAGTTGATGATGTTGGTACATATTGATGAGTCATAGTCGATGAGTAGTTGACACATGATTGGTACATACTTCGTACATGGTTGGATGCACTTGTTTATGGTACAGGTTGATTACAGGTTGGTGTATGGTTGATGCACTTGTTTATGGTACAGGTTGGTGCATGGTTGATGCACTTGTTTATGGTACAGGTTGATTACAAGTTGATGCATGGTTTAGATTTATTGGTACAGGTTTATAGCGGTATATCTCACAGTGATAGTGTGACAGTGGTTCCATCATTCTACTTCTACTTCAGGGTGGCAGGACGGGGCAAGGACAGGTGGTTGTAGCCACCTTCCGGTTGTAGCCGGAGAACATTGGGGGTTGTAGCCTCCTTCTGGTTGTAGCCAGAGAATTGAGGAGTTGGAGCTTCCCTCAGGTTGTAGTCTGAGAAACTAGGGGGTTGGAGCCTCCTTCCAGTTGCAGCTGGAAAACAAAGGAAGTCGGTGCTTCCAATGAATGTAATTCTTCAAGACATATAAGAAAAAACATTCCGTGGTTTTCTCCCGATTAGGGTTTCCACGTAAAACACTGGTGTACTGTGTATATGTGTGATTGTTTATTTCTTATTGCTTATTATTGGATAATAATTCTACATTGATATAACATTTGAAGAAAAAAAATTATAATTACGCTATTACTAATTCACCCCCCCTCTCAGTAATCCAACAAGTGTATGCTGCCTCGTAGACTGAGAATTACATTCAACTCTAAATTAAAAGAAGTTCTTAGATGCATTGTGTGAGGATAGCTTGAATTTCAAAAGCGAGGAGCTTTGAAGTGCTAAATGAGCTGGTGGTTATTACTGTCGTCCATTGGGAAAAGCCGAGGAGGAGGGAGGAAATTCATGGGGTGCTGACAAGGTACCAACATCTTCACTTGGAACGCTTAATACGAGTGTGTCTGATCTGAAATGTTTAAAAGCATAAAAGTCTTTTCTCTGGATTTTAATGACAGTTAATGACATGTTAAGATCTATTACATATGGTAGAGTGAATGCACAAAATTACATGGGAATGGAATCATTGATTTAGAATTGTAATTAGCATTTCAATCTATCGATAACTAACTACATATACTGAGTGGGAAGTGCAATATTTCACCACTTTTACTGGATCTTGATAGAAGCCGTTGATATTCCGATCTTCCTGAATGGTTCTTTCCTTTAATGTAATTTCCTCCATTGCTAACAAATTTAGCCAAGGCCCAACACAAACATATGTCAAATTCAGTTGTGTAATTATGCCAGATTCAAATTATGGATAGTCGCTTAGATGAATTTGTGGAACCTTTCATTTTGTACTGCAGATGGTAAGATATAAAAATCTATTTGATTCAGGGTATTGTGTTTGATTTTCAGGTTTTTGAAGCTCTCGGGAAACTCAAAAAAGCTACTTCACCCAGTCCCGAGGACCTAATACCAATTGAGAAGCTGATAGCAGAAGCATATTCATCTATTGATAAAGCAGTAAAAGTTGGCACCTTACATAGGAACACAGGGGGGCATAGAAAGTCTCGACTTTCAAGAAGAAAGAAAGCTGTAGAAATCCATCATGGCTGGTACAAGCCGGCTATGGTTGCATGAGAAACGTAGATAAGTAGAGGTAGAGGTTGTGAACATGAACTTTACCTAACCTGAGATATTGCTTGATTGGACCCCACTAGGTTTTTTTTTCCATATTTTATATTTACGTTGCAAATATTGCTGCCATTCAATTAATTCACACATGGTTTTTATCTTACAATTTGAGGTCACGATTCATTAGTGTAGTATGTGCTTTCTATTGGGTCTTTGCTCTCATCATTGCCATCTATTTGAAGCATGTTTATCTTGACCATGGGTTTTGGATGTGCTTGATATTTTTTAAAAGTGTTGGCCTTATTGACATCAGAAAGATGACCTCGATGGACTGCAGTTGTAAAAGCAAATGCAAAAAGGTTTGAAATTGCTTTGAAGTTTAATTATCAGAGTTTTCTTCCAATTGTAAGTGTAATTACTTTCCAGGCTGATATAGAAGAAAGAAAAAGTACTTCATATACAAACCAAATGTGCCAGCGAGGATAACTGATGTGTAGGGTCTACCTTCAGGAGGTTCCACGCAGTGGTTATCTAGAGAAGACACTGGGACTGCTAGGGCGGAGTATAGGGGTCTAAGTGGCTGGTGCTCATCCTCCAAGTGTAGGGCACCTAATAAGTGCCGCGTGCACATTTTAACACCAGGTCTAACCATTGCAAATTTAAAATCAGTAGGGACTTAGGATTTGAGCCATGAACCTCACCATTTGTGTATTCAAATCCTATGAATCCACTGGAACACCTTGCAACGTGTGTTTGAAGAAATCAGATTGTAGCTTGTACCATAGATGAACAAATTTTTGAGTTGTCCACACTCCCAAATCAGACTCTTCTTGGTCCGTTTGTTGAGCTGTGTTAACTCTCTAAGTTTGGCTCTGTTGGCAAGGTAAACTCACTAGCAGTGAGTGAAACACATGAGTACTAGCAGGTCAGGGCTTGACCTGAGAGTAACTAGCATTCTATTTGCTCCCTGGCAGTCCAACTCACAAGTGGATGGAAAAATATGCCAATATCAAATATAAGTGTCACTGAAAGGAAAAGAAAAACCATCATTTTTAACAACTGTGTGTGTTATATCCATGGTTACATGTTTATAATTTTTTTTATCTTTACCTTAGTGTAACAACCACCGCCATCAATAATTGTCATCATCATCAAGTAATATTCGTCATATGAGGATGCTAAAGATAGTGGATCTCTCAAATAGTTGATTATTAACAATCCCCAAAACATATTTTTTCCTTCCAAGAAAATATTCATAATCTCTTTATTTCAAGAAAAAATGGGAACATTACATTGCAAAGCAGTTCAACCAAGACAGGAAAAAAAAAGCGCTGAAGTGCATACAATGAAGGCAGAACCTAAAATTACAAAATCCACCAAAAAGAAACTCAAGTGCCACCAAGAACCCTGCGACCTTAAGTGCCACCAAGAAGATTTCAGGGAGCCTCACATAAAAGTTTATACCTTCACTAATACCAAACAAAACACTAAAATAAATAAACTCGATAGCCCAAGCACCCCTATCCAAGAAGGGAGAGTGACTTTGTCCATAGAGTAGCTAAGACCATTGAGATTAGAATGCCACCACAACACTGATGCATTGGGAAAAGCTATCCGAAGTCACAGGGTTCCAATCAGAAAGCCCAACCTAGAACCCTCCAGTGGGCTAGAAACACGGATATTACAAGGGGCAACCCTACAAGTTATTGCACAAAAGAGTCAAGTTCAGGACCAACCATAAGCCCTTGTCACCAACCAAGCCCTCTCTAGGGTCTGTGAACCTACAGCGACCACCACTGAGAAGAATAACCATCAAGACCATACACTAGAAACCACCAGACCGTGGAAAGCCAGAGCCAAAACCACAATGCACCTTTGAAAGAATGCGCTGTCATCTCTGATAACCCCTCAAAATCTGAAGAGGAAGAGGAAACCCCACTACTATCGTGAATCCGAAGAGGAATACCCACTACAGGCGCCAATGAAAGAAAAGCCTGCCTCCAGCACCCAAAACGCAGCAGCAAGGACAGGTACCAAAAACATCCCCACCATCAAAAAACCCTGGAGCTCCAACCAAAAAATGACCATGAGCATCCCAAAAACAGCTCTACACTAAATTTGGGATGCAAACACTCCACAACCACCAACATTGGAGAGAACAAAAACAAAATATGATCATTATAGCACATCAAAGGGCCACTAGGAAATGCTTTTACCAGAAAAAAAACGTGGCACAAAAGAGTCCACTGCATACCAAAAATATACTAAACCTAGTCTTTGCGTTATCATTTCCTTTGCTTTGAGAGGAAATTGTCCCCAAATTTTTTTGCTTGAAGTTGGAAGCAATAGGATTGGCAATGTAGATATCTCGTGGATGTTGTAGTGACAATGTAGATATCTTGTGGAGCAATGGATCTCTTGTCGATTTAGATTGAAAATCTTTGCTCGGATCTCTTGTCAATTTAGATAGAAAATCTTTGCAATAAGAGCAGCAAGGTGCTCAACAACCCAATATGGAGATGTTCTCACATATATGGGTAACACTTAAATGTCGGCTTAAAAAAACAATATTTATAACAGATAATAATAATGTTATATGTTAGTCAAATATAGAGATAAATAGAAATTAAAATATCTATATATATGGAAGAGAGATTTGATATGTACACCAAATATAAAAACTGTTATATAGAGAGACAAAAGAAGAGATCCAGATTTACACAAAAACATAAATACTATAAATATGATATTTACATACAATTATTGTCATCCTTCTTGTCATCTAAGCCTAAATCCATCTTGAATGATCAAAAAATTTACACCTGAAGAGGTTTGATCCCTCTCGATGCTTGATAGATACATAAGATGGATCTACACTGGTATGAATGTCACAACAGTGAAACTGTCATGGAAAACCGCTTGATGCCCTCTGCCTAAGAATAGAGCTTCTCCACAAGAAATTGTTTTGTTGATTATTGTTTAAGGTATAACATTATTCTCTTCTGCATCAAATGGGATTTCGAAGTACATTTTATTTATTACTTTGAACCAGTTATGTAGTTACAATTGTGTACATATCCCTGATACATAAACAATTATGTAATTGGATATATTAAAGGATTAAGTTAGGAAAATAATCATACTTAAGTGTTAATTTATACAACACCAAAAACACACTAAACTTAGTAGAGCAAGTTTGGATAAACACACTAAACCTCATGGAACAAGTTTGGATATATTAAAGGGCCAAGTAAGAAAAGCAATTATAGTCCACAAGGGAATGAGTTATGCATGAATTTTGTGTATTCCTACTATGTTTAGGGTAGTACATATACAAACTTCCATGGCTTTGTTGATAATGCTTGCAATCCAAATTTGATAAGAACACAGAATAGAACAAAAGGAAAGATTTACTTCCAAAAAAGTTGTCTCTTCAAAATTATATTTATATTATAATCATAGATAAATACCTGTCAGATATATACATTGGAAATGAGAGATAAATATAGATCTTCACACAGATTACATAACAGATATAACTTTCCTTGTATGTAAAAGGATGTTGAGGGTTGTTAATTTCCAATTTAAAGGGTTATTGATCATAATAAAATTTCGCCTGCAGGGGTGTAGATCGATTGGGAAGTGCCGTGTAAATGGAAGGAAATATGTAAAAAGAGGTCTCAAGGTCGATTCTCACCCCGATTTACTTGTGCTCCATTCTTGCGGGCTGCATGGAAGCACCTGGGATTATAGTGGTAGCGGGCGGGTATCGACCCCATGTCACACAAGTACAAGAACCACGAGTTGCCAATTCCCCCAATACAAAAAAAAAATTATAGAAAAATACAATATAGTAAACCCTCAATCCCTTATTCTCTTAAGAACTAGGAAAACATAGAAAATAATAATTTACAATCATTATAAAATATTCCATACAAAAAATACTACTACATGGGACCAACAACTAGGCAGAAAGAATATAATGCTACACTTTTAGGAATCATAATATCATAGGACAAAATCATTACAGAGGATGGCATCAGATTTCGCATGAGTTGGAGAACGGCAAATACATGGAACAGTTATTGGAGAAACTCAAACGAAGGCAGATTACTATCATCTTCATCCCCGGCCGTCTCTAACGCTCACATCGCCTGCATCTTCTCATGGTCCAAATTCGCGTTAGGATGAGGCGCAACGTTAGGACAGAGTGTGATTGCAATATGTGTGAACTGGAAGCTTTGAAAACGAAGGTGGAGCATCAACAACAAGAAATCGTTGGCCTCAAAGAATCCCAAGCGCAGCAGACAAACTTTATAGGCAAATGAGGAACGATGTGATCAAGAATTGACAATTGTCCTCAGGAGAGTAAACCAACAAACTCAGCAAATTCGTCAACTGGAAAGAGAAAGGCATGGACATAGTAACTGTCAATGATATGAGGAAATTTATCTCCTCCGGTTTTGGGACAATATGCCCTATTGATGTACTCTTTGGCTGGTTTTAGCACCGATATAGCTTTCTTTTAATACAAATCCAAACTCCTTTTTTTTTTTAAATATAAAATGAAACAAGGATAACGATTATTTTTCAACAATTATACAAGCTTGAAACCATATAACAATGCATTTGCAGCAGCTTTACAGATTGAGCCCAACAAAGCTCAAATGGGCCTTAAGTATGTTTGCTTTTTTATCTTCTATGCCCTTCATAAGTCAAAAAGGTTGGAATCTATGCCCCTCGTAAGTAAAAAAGGTTAGAATAGTACTGTTCATCAAATGGGCCTTAAGTATGTTTGCTTTTTTATCTTCTATGCCCCTCATAAGTCAAAAAGGTTGGAATCTAGGCCCCTCATAGGTAAAAAAAGGTTGGAATAGTACTGTTCATATAGGCTCCTTATAAGTTATAAAAAGGTTGATGTGCTTTTATCTGTTGGGTCCCATGAGTATGTTGCTGGTCATTTAAGTCTCTTAAATCAAAAGCACATGATGAAACATGTGCATGATATATCTAAAGCGTATAAAAATGGCAATGCATTTAGATAAAAGAACCCTTTTTTATTTAAATGCACAAGGATTTGTCAGCAAAAGTTATCATCTATCCAGCATGGTCTCAACATTTTTTATATCAATTTAATTTCCTAACATATCATTTTTTATATTAAATTTATAATATTAATAAAATACATGTGATCATTTTTTTATATCAATTTAATTTCTTAACATATCATTTTTTATTTTAAATTTATAATATTAATAAAATACATGTGATCATAATAAAAAAAAACAATTCCCATAAAGTATCATTTTTTATATTAAATTTATAATATTAATAAAATATATATGATCATATCTCGGATGGGGTGCCATGAAGCACAGAGCGGCCACGTAGCACAGGCCAGAGCCTATCCATTAATATGGCAAGTTGGTTCCCCTCCCCTCACCATTAAATGGGAGATCGCCATTACTGCCCATCAAGAGGTGAAGGACTGCATCCTCGCGCGAGCAAAATGATGGCCATGGGATTCAGTGGATGGGAGACGCTGGTGGCAATAGTCATGTCGATCCTCTATGTTCTTATCCGGCAAAGCAGAGTTTCGAGCCATTTCACCTTAGCTTCACACCAGGTCGTCAGCTCTGAGTTCTAGAGCAGCTACTAGAGGATTTCCAGCACACTCACCTAAGTCACAGGATACGTCCCCCCCCCCC
>JASDQU010737177.1:269802-288109 GCA_032191745.1 Picea mariana | reverse complement strand
ATATATATATATATATATATATATATATATATATATATATATATATATATTAATATATATATTTTTTTTAATATATATATATAACGTGTCCTCCGTGTCCTGTTTCCGGAGGTCGCCGTGCCCGTGTCCGACACTCGTATTTTCGTGTCCTCCGTGTCCCGTGTCCACGTGTCTGGTGACTTAGCATAAAAGTATAAAATAAACTAAAGCAAAATTGACTTTATTAATGCCCAAGTTTAATATCTAAATGACCATTATAAGCTAATATTTATTTTAACACCCTCCCTTAATGGTCAATCTACTAATTATACCAAGCTTATCCCAAAATTTTACATATTTTCTAGGACCCAAACAATTGGTGAGAATGTTTGCAGTTTGGTCCTCTATGGGACAATACTGCAGCTTGATAAATCCATCCTCAACAAGCTATCTAATGAAGTGGCAATGTACATCAACATGTTTGGCACAATCATGGAAGACTGGACTCTTGGCAAGTTTGATCACCCCTTGATTGTCACACAACATGGGAGTCGGCTCTGTTTATTGCATCTACATATCTGAAAGCAACCCCCTGAACCAGACTACCTCACATGCTCCTTTCACTACTCCTCGTTATCTTTCTTCCATCGATGAAAGGGCCACTACATCTGACTTCTTGCCAGTCCATGTGACTACACCCATTCCAAGGATGAAAACATATACCGAAGTGGATTTTCTCTCATCGACAGAAACTCCACAATCTGAATCTATATACCCACACAATCAAGGGTGTTTGCTTCTACAGTTCAAAATGCCAAAGTCAAGTGTCGCTTTCACATATCTCAATACTCACTTAATTGTAGTTTAGTGCTCTACCTTTGGCATTGGCATGAATCTGGAAATGAAGCTCATAGCAAAACTCAAATCAGATCTAGCGGCTATAAGATATATCAAGCTACCCACCAGTTTCTTGTATACCGACTCATTAATTTCCTTAAAGTCAGTCTTGGTTGAAAGTCTCAACCTTTTCTCCATAGGTATAGACGAGATTTTGCAATCTGTCATTCTAAACCTATCAAGCAAACTCCTAGCATATTTTGTCTGTCAGACAAAAAAGATGCTACCTATTTGCCAAACTTCTACACCTAGACAGTAGTGTAGGAGGCCTAGATCAATCATGTCAAAAGTTTTGCTCATATTTGATTTGATTTGTTCTATAGCAATTTCCTCACAACTTGTAACAATGATATCTACATATATACGAGAAGAATGATATCAATACCAACTCTTTTGGCACACATATTGGACTCCACTACCCCTGCTCATCCAAGTATCCATCAATCTTGATGTACCATGCCCTGGATACCTGTTTCAGACCATATAGAGCCTTCTTCAATCTGCAGACCAGATGCTCCTTCCCTGAAACCTGAAAACCTTGTGGTTGATACATGTAGATCTCTTCCTACAAATCTACGTTAAGGACGACACTCTTCATGTCCGTCTGATGGACCTTCCAACCAAACTATGCTACCATGGCCAGAACAAGTCAAATGGTGCTCAAGCAATTGAGCAAAACAATCGTAGGTCAAGACCACACATATGGGCAGGAAAACTAAGCCCGAAATTCTGAGAAGTGATTCAACCCAGGCGACCTTGCATTTCCAGAATCCTGGTACACGTAGTAATCCACATACACCAGAACAAGTGGAGAGCAGATATCACCCCACTTGCTCTAAGTGCGACCGCATGCTAAACTCTTGTGCTAGAGGAGCTTTCTCTCACTAGTGACTTCTAGTTTGGTTTTATGGCCTTGGAGAGCTTCCAAATCCTATTCTAATGTTGGTTTGCTACAAACAAAAAATGTCTAATTAATTTTAGCTTAGTTTTTGTTTTGAGGATATTGATTACTCGAGGGTTGATTCAAGTGAGCTAGAAAAAGAAATGCTTTGAATAATGCTTGGAGAGTGAAAATTTGTTTTCAAGTATATCAATTTCTCAATGTATCATTTGTCATCTTTCAACCATACATCAATGATCATTAAAATTGCTAAGCATGTATCCCTTTTTAAAGCACAAGAAAAAATGCAAGTTTATTCAATTCCACAGATAGTCAATGTATTACAGTCATGCCTTCATATGAACATCACAAACCATTTATTCTAAATAAGCCATTAACCATGAAAGGAGATTTAATGTGAGGTATGCAAACTGAAGTTTAGTGCGATATAAACTTCCTTCACATATGTAACTATATATGTTAGTCAGCATGTGCAGATGACTAACTCTATATATGGTGTATTTCAATTTTCAAGAGCAAATATTAACTCAATAATATTTACCACTTAATGTTGTAACAAGTGCAAGATATCAATCCAAAGGAAGATGTCCAAGTATAGCATCAATGAGTTATTTACAGCCCAGTGATTAAGAGTGATGCACAAGCAATTATTCCACGTTTACTTTCAAAATCATCCTTTGAACAAACCTTAGAACAACAAGGATATCGCATTGAGAGAATCTCTGAGATAAATCCTCTATACCCCTACATTGAGAGCTTTAAACGACCTTCGAACAAGTAAAGAATCCCTTTTATCCACCACTCCCCAACCATCTAAATTCCATTTTCATTTGTTGAAATTAATGCAGCTGCAAGAGCCATTCTCCGGAGGAAAGAAAAGACCCTAGCTATGGACTAGGGCCCCCAACACACTCCTGGGGTTTCTTGGTATGAGACCAAGCAATGTGAGCCATGGAATAAGACCATGGTGAGGGCCCCCAGTATATGACTAGGGTTCTTGGTCTTGAACCAAGCAGTAAGTCCCGAGATGTGTCTAGGGCCCCTGGATGTGTTCCTGGGAATGCTTGCCCAGTGCTTGAATTGATCCTTGGATAGGTTCCTTGGTGATTGATATAAGTCCCTAGATGTGTCTAGGGCCCATGGATGTGTTCCAGGGAATCCTTGCTCAGTGCTTGGATTGATCCTTGGATGTGTTCCTTGGTGGTTGATACAAGTCCCTAGATGTGTTCTAGGGCCCCTGGATGTGTTCCAGGGAACCCTTGCCTAATGCATGGGTTGATCCTTGGTCTTGTACCTTGGTGGATAAGACCCTAGATGTGTTATAGAGCCCTCAGATGTGTTATGGGGCAACCTGGTCTTTGATCAGGTAGATCTTGGTGTAATACCAAGATGTGTTGATGTGTGATCCTCTTCCTCTCTCCCGGGATGGTCCATGAGACTTAGGAGTGCTTATGAAGATGGACATGACCACATTGTTGATGTACCCAATTATGCAGTGATGATATATTTTATAGGTCACTATGAGACTCATGTGGACATGTTTTGCCATTATGGACCCCCCTTGATTTTATCCTAACAGGTACCCCCTTGTTGTTTTGTTTTCCCTCTTGTTTTGTGTGATTGGGGTTTTACTTTATGTGATTGGGGTCTTATTTTATGAGATTGGGGTTTTGTATGTGTTTAGGGTTTTTATAAATTATATTAATACAAATTGACATATTAATTAATATTTATATTAATTAAATGTCAATATTTAATTATATTTCTAATTATCCTAACCCCTCTCCCTAACTATAAATAAGACCCTACCCTATTACATTTTCACTTACACTCACTCTCTCCTCTCTCTCTCCTTGCTGCAGCTATCTCAGTGACTATTCTCCCTTGTTGGTGCGACCTCTCTTTTTGTTATCAATTTCAGATCTATGATTCCTGTGTTGGCTGGAAGCTTCTTCATTGGGTCTGCTGAAGTATGATTGCTGGATCTGCCTTCCTCTGAGCTGTAAGGTGCCTCCCAGAGCTGTCGGACCTGTTCCCAGAGCTGCCGGGCCTGTTAGTGGGTGCTGGATCTCCCTTTAGGGCCACAGACCTGAGTACAGGTGTCGTGGGCTCCTTCTGGACTCTCTCCTTTGCTGTATGGACTCTTTTCTGGCTGCCGTGTGGGGTGCTGAGATCCCTGTGGGGGTTTTTCCTCTTGCTGTCCAGAATTTCTGAACGAAGGGTTTTGCTGATTTGCCGATGGAGGGTCTGCCCTCTTGTCCAGAAATTCTATGCTGAGGGTTTGTTGTTTGGCTTGTGGAGAGTATGCTACCTTGCTGTCCAGAAATTTTGTGTCGAGGGTTTGTTGTTTGGCTTGTGGAAAGTATGCTACCTTGCTGTCCAGAAATTTTGTTTTGCGGGTTTGCTTGTTTGGCTTGTGGAGAGTCTGCTAACTTACTGTCCAGTTTCATTCTTGTGCTATCTCTCTGTTTTGTGGAGGGTTCTTTCTGCTGGGGGTAATATTGTTTTCTACTTGGAAGTCTGTGGTATTTTTGTTGGTTATTTTGGGGGTCTATATCTTTGGCAGAACTGTCCCACAGTCCACATTGACAGAGATCAAACCCTAGAGGTTTGATCCATGAACCTAAACTAATGTCTGAGAATTTTTCAGAGGTATACATTCACACATGTGACAGGTACATCTTACATTGATCAAGAGGTAAGCTAAAAAGGTTTATTTATACTCAGAATTCTTATTTGTATTCAGATTTGTTTATATCTCTTCATCTATATGTTGATCTAGTAAACAGAAAATTTTTAAAGCATTTTCTTTTTCAATTTTCCCTAATTCTAACATCATTTCTCCATTTAGTTTATGTTGCTAATCTTCCTCATACTCCCACTATCTACTACACACATTAAGCTTAGTAACCCACAGGGAATCCCCCATTGGTTAGTATTCCATTTACCCTAGCTTAAAGTGCAGAGGAGAGTTGGTGAGGTGACAGTGGCCAACCTCCTAGTTCCACAAGGCTAGGACCCATATTTGTGACTTTGAGCAAAAGTTTTGGTCTCTGTGGTAAGACTCATCTTTGTTGTAGGAGCAAAGGTCTCCTCATAGTCAATGCCTTCCCGCTAAGAGAGCCCTTTTGCAACCAACCATGCTTAGTACTTGTCAAGTGTACCATCTACCTTGCACTTGATCTTGTACACCCATTTGCAGCCAATGGGTTTCTTCCATGTTGGAAGAGTTATGAGCTCCCAAGACCAGTTTTTCATCAAACTCTCATGTTTGGCTGCCATGGCCTTTTTCCATTAAGGTCTCCCTTTCACCTCCTCAAACAACTGTGGCTCATAGATTTCCTAAACATTGACCATCAGAGCAAAGTTGACTGTGTTTTGTTTATGTTTTCTCTTTCCTCTCGATGATCATCCCTCGATCATTTCACCGATATGAACATCTCCAATGGTGTTGTGTCGCCGCTTGAGTCTCTTCTTAGGATTCTCCTTATCCTCACCTGTATCTGTGTCATTTGAATGCTTATTCGGGCTATCTGCATAAGAAATTATCGGCCTAGAAGAATCCTCGTGCTCAGAATCTTCCCCCCCTTTAGGTGGAATTTCCTGAAGCTTTACACTTGAATCTTTATCTAGTATTGGCTGCTCAGTAATTTTCAATTTGGGGAGAAGTGTGGAAAGGTCCAACTTCCTCATCAACGAAATCTCTACTAAAACTTACCTTATCGGTGTCAATATCAACCAACCAGTTGGCTTCATGATTGTCATTGTACCCTGTGATCATCTTTTTTCTCTTTGGATCTAACTTGGTTCTCTTTTCATCTAGAACCCAAGTGTAGGTAGTAGAACCAAAGACTTTAAGATGGTTGACTTTAGGCTTTCTTTCATACCATGCTTCCTCTGGAGTCTTTTGCTCCATTGCCATCGTTGAAGATCTATTCAACAAGTATAGTGTTGTGAACACTGCCTCGGCCCAAAACCTGTATCGAACACCCCTGTTCTGCAACATACACCTAGCCATCTCTATGATAGTGTGGTTTCTCCTTTCAACCAATCCATTCTGTTGTGGAGTGTAAGGTGTAGTGATTTGTCTTTTGATCCCATGTTTAGGACAAATTTATTGAATTCTTTGGGATAAAATTTGCCACCATTATCAGACTTAAGAGAGGTAATGTGACAACCCAACTCTTTTTCTACTAAGACTTTAAACTTTTGAAATTCATTCAATGTGTCAAATTTCAATTTCAAAAAATACACCCACAATTTCCTACTGTAATCATAAACAAACAAAAGGAAATACCTGGCATCGGTGATTGATGTCATTATCATTGGTCCACAAATGTCCATGTGAACCAGTTGAAGGACTCTTTGTGCTCTCCATGCTTGTCCTTCATCAAATGGTGCTCTATGTTGCTTCTTGTCCTAGCAAGCTCCACAAACTACCTGGATCTACTACTGAATGTTCGGAAGTCCATCGACTAGATTCTCTCGTGCCAACTAAGAGGTATGTCAAGTTGAGGTGCCCATACCTCTAATGCCATAGTGTATCGATATTTGATGCACTCTTGGTTACTAGTGCATGCACTTTGACCTATCCAAGATCCACCAATTTGAACAATTTGCAGTCCTTGACACCAAGAGAAACAGTCTTCATGGTCTCCTTGTCAACTATGTAGCACTTGTGATAGCTAAAGTTGACATCTAGTTGGGGTTGTGCCGCATAATCTGACAAACTGAAAGAAGATTAAGCTACATACCTGACACATGCTATACATTGAGTAAGATTACCATTTTTCCTCTAGAGGAAATCTGCACATTTACTTTGCCAACCATTGTATACTCCTCACCACCACCAAAGATCATTGGATCCTTGGAAGAACAAGACATGTACTCTGACAACCATTCTTTCATGTTGGTGAAATGATGTGATGCACTTGAATTGTTGAACCAATCAAATGACCTGGGTTGATCTGCTTGTGTCGTGGGCATAAATGCGTAGAAGGTTGACTACTCCTCTACATGCTCTATGACATGAGCCCGTTGTTGAGGCCCTCACTAGTTGGTTTCCTAGTCATCCAACCTCTTTTTGCAGTGCTTCTTCATATGGCCCTCCTTGCCACAGTAATGGCATTGGATGGTCTTCTGATCCTCAATGACATCCTCATAGTTGCTATGTCCTTTCTTCTTGGCCCATCTGCCCTTGCCCTTTAATTTGGAAGCAAAGGCTTGTTCGGAACCCTCTGTCTCACTACTACTACCAAACTATTTCTTCCATCTATCCTACTGTAAGAGCTTATTGCAAAGCTCTTCAAACTTTAGACCAACATTCCTAGAAATTATGTCCAGGGTCTCAATAAAGTGCTTGTATGCACATTACAAACTTTTCAGTGTGATTACTGCCATGTCTTCTTCCTCCATCTCCCGGCCAATGGCGATCCACTGTTCTCGGATATATTTTATCTCAAGCAAGTGCTCCTGGAGGGATGCATGCTCATCCATCATCATCGAAAACAAAATGTTCTTTGGGAAAAAGGTTATAGCCTTGTCCAATGTCTCATGCAATCTTTCAAATTTGTCCAGATCGTTGAGGAAGTCTTACCTGTCTAGACCTCTGTAAGCACCTCATCTATCATGGACAACTTAATTAGCATCACAACTTCTCTATCTTTCCCATCAAACTTATATTGGTCTTTACCCGCAATTGTAGGCTAGGTAAGTTTACCAAGTACAATATTTTCCAAGCACCAGTACTCAAAAATGGTTAGAATATGTTGCTTCCACGTGTTGTAGTTCTTGTCTTTGAACCTCTAACTCCCTTCCAGCATGATGTTAGGTAAAGATGTCATAGGTGAAAGTTTAAAATAACACAAGAACAGAGTAATATGTCAAAAACTTGCAACCAATAAGACTTGCAACTGTAGGCTAGGTAAGTTTACAAAGTACAATGTTTTCCAAGCACCTATACTAAAAAATGGTCAGCATCTGTTGCTTCCACATGTTGTAATTCTTGTTTGTGAACCTCTAACTCCCTTCCAGCATGATGTTAAGTAAAGATGCCATAGGTGAAAGTTTAAAATAACCCAAGAACAGAGTTATATGTCAAAAAACTTGCAACCAATAAGACTCAAATCTGCTTAACCAGCTGAAAAACACATAGATCTAGGAAAATCTGCTCACCAACAGCTTAAAATCACTCATATCTATTAATAAATAGCATCAAAAAAATCAATTTCTCATTGGATCTGCTGAAAAATCACAAATCAGCAGCTAAAGCTTTCAAATCTGCAAATTTGGGCACCAATATAGGAAAAAACAGCTTCAATCTACTTCCAATTTGTCTGTACTTGAAGAAATTTGAGGTACTAAAGGCTGCCAACAGAGGTTAGTCCTGTGATTTGATGCTCTTTTGAGGCTCCCTTTGCAGGGGTTAAATTTATAGTTTAGGCTGCCAAATGATTATCACATGCATATATCTCAAAACATCAAATACCCTCTAGGATCTTAACAACTACTACAGTTGAAAGTAATAAGCAAACATGACAAATGAACACATTGGCTTTTGGTCAACATGACCCTGGAAAAACCCCATGGGGAAAACCAGTTTGGAGTAGGATGTATATATGTGGATCTCAAGCAAATGTTACAAAGAAAGAAAAGAACAATGGAACCTGATACAATAGCAGTCTATCTCAGATCTGCTTTGGAGTTCCTCTTTTCTTTGTGCCTGCTAGGATGAAGCTTGTGCCCCCCTTTCTCTCTTTGCCTGCTAGATCTAGTTGCGCCCTCCTTGAAGCTCTTGTCTACTAGATGAACTAGATGAACAGTTGTGCCCCCTTTGCCATTGGGTGTGCCCTCTCTCAAGCAACCTCTCCTCAAGTATATGCGCCCACAAACAAGTGTGCACCCTACAAAACAAGTGTGCCTCTTATGCTAGTTGTGCCCCCTCACTCAATGGGTGCACCCTCCTCCTAGCTCATGCTCCAAACAAGAAGAAACCAAGCTCATGCACCTTAGCCTATCACCAAAGCGCCTCCTCAAGCTTTGCCTTCCTCAACAATGGCTTCTACTCTACCAAATGGTGTGCCTCCTTTCTCCTCTCCTTCACTCTATTACACAAGTGAACAATAATCTCTTTTTACCCTCTAATGCCTCCTTTAGCCTCATCTTAGGCTAACCTAGAAAATCAACGGCCTAGATTAGATATAGCCCAAGTCTAGGCAATGGATGAGATTACATCTCATAAATCTCATTTGAAAACCCACTTTTGACTTAAGTCTCCTAAGTCACTTTATGTTCTCAAAGTCACTTTATGACTTAAGTGAATTAAAGTCAAATTGACTTTAAAACATAAAGTAAAGTGTGAGGGTCAAATATTTCCCCCTTTGTGTTTAGAGACTCACAAACACAAGGGAACCACTTTCCAAGGTACCCAAATCTCAACAGTACTATCAAGAAAAATGAGAAATAAGACTAATCTAGATTGTAAATCAATTTTTACAGCACTTGTCTAAGCAGGTACAGATTAGTACAATTCTATACAACTCTGTCAATTTTGTAAGACAGCTGAGAATGGCGTCATGGTGGCTAAAAACAGAGTTCCAATTTTTTAAAAATTGACCTTGCTTTGGAATTAAAAGAAAACAATACTTGGTTTCAATTAAACCTTTTTGGTTCTTCGACGTGCTACGCTAGTGATCCCTCAATCTGTCTCTATCAACAACAGTCCCTAGGTCTTCACACTCTCACCAACTCTATGGCTCTAGCTGAGGTTTGATACCATATTATGGAAATCGAGCATATTGTTGGATTTTTTCCTTATTTACAGAGCATTAGTGTTACTAGTGTTCTTTTACTTCGTTATCATTAACATATATATATATATATATATATATATATATCATGTACTGAGCAGTAGCAGCATAAACAAGAGACAAAAAGAACACGAGATTTATCCTAGGAAAACCCCAAATGGGGGAAAAAACCCTGCAACCTTTCTTAGATAGATTTTGTTCACAAAGCAAGTCCAATCAGATAAACCCTAGCACAAGTGCTAGCTCAACCAAAAATATCACCCCAACTGCAGCAGCAGCACCATACAAAGCTAGCGCACCTCCTCTAGGAGTAGCGCACAAGAGAGAGATACCAAAAGACTGAACAAGAAGAAACTGAGTCATTGCAGCAGTTGCGTCTCCTTCTCCAAACTTGCGCCTTGCTTCTGTGTAGCTGGGAGAGTGTGAGTGAATGAACAAATGAGCTAAGGTGCCTCCTTATTTATAGTCTTCTTGTCCTTCTCGATGGGTCGACTTCTCTTCTGGGAAGGTGTCTTTTCATTATACCTTATTCTTTTGGGCCAACTTCTCTTTTAGGGTATTTCAACATCTATCCAATGGATCTCTTGTTTCCGAAATCTCTCCGCATCTAAGAAAGGTCATCTAGGAGGGAAAGATCCTCCCACAGCTACCAAAACATCAACACATATTACCCCCCATTTGTAGGGTTAACTAAGGAGATGATGTATCGAGGCCCGCAAGTTGAAGACATGGAGTGTCAAGAACTAGATGAGTGGACAGAGCCCCTCCTCTTACCACACATCGCCATTGATCGATAGCAGCAGCATCCACCACACCAACTTGGCCCATAGAGAACAACAAGTCTTGCTTCATGAGGTAACAAGTCTGGTATCATGGTAAGTGTCATTTTAATAATTGAAGCATTTGAACATGTTGCAAAAGGTCCTTTCTAGATTTTGAAAACATTTGCTTGGAAATTATGCCTTTTGCCTCATTTCACCTTGGTGGTTGACATGTTTTCCTAGTAAGTGGGTCACCCTCAAGAAAAGGGTTGTTACTAGGGGGTCTCCTTGAAGAGTCATCGTACCATCCCCATCCATACTTACCACTTTTCACACTTCTTCCCCTCTATTTCCTCATCTTTTGGGTTTTTGGGCTTATTGACCTCAAGAAGGGCTTGTACCACATTTCATGGGAAGAAGGGGCTAAAGGCACAGAGGGGTTGTAGCTGGCAAAAGATAAAAGCCATACATTATCCTGCCCTAAGGTCCTAAGTGCAGTGAAATGCTTCTCCACAAAATTCAAGGACCTATAAAAAGAAAAACACATAATTAAATAAACGCCCCCCTTGCTGAGGAGGCCGTTTATTTAATTATGGTGCACATGACACGGAATGTGTTCTTAGCATCAAGTGGCATTGTGGTGCTCCTTACTTTCCATTGCACATAACACTCAATGCTTTGGACCATAATCAACTATGTAAAATGAAGAGCTTGGAAAAATGTTGCATCGCAAACGAGGTGCAACACACCCTCTACAAAGGCACCCATAAATGAGACAATATGAGTCCTTGTATGCCAAGAAACACCATGCCCAAATGTCACACCCTCATCCACCTCATACTCTTCTACATGACTTAAAGAGGGTCTTCTTGGGAAACACTCCTCAACTTAGGGATTGATTCACCCAACAGGGCACCATGACAACCCTCATATATTTAAATTTGGCAAGTTGTATAAGGTCTTTGAGCATTTGTTTATTTTCAAAAGGGGGGATTTGATGCACATGTTTGGTTGGTTCTTTTATCAAAATGGTTTACTTGGCATGATACATGTGACTTGTGGACCCTTGGAGGGCGTACTTGTTTGTCTTTGTAGGACCTTGCCAGGTGAAAGCTTTTCCATGGAGGGACTAGGTCACTTGGACCTTCATAGGGGTTTTAAGCCCAGAGGATGGATGATGCACCCCCACTCACTGAAAGCTTGAGAAGATGAACATTGCCTTTGCAAGCATTTGGACAACACGTGAGAATGACGTTGTGGACCCTTGCACCTAAACGTTGGCCTTGGGAGGCCTAGGATGTCATACCCTAGCCCTTGACGTCACCTTGGATGACAAGGTTAATATGGGGTTTTGATTGTTCTAGTGGAGATGTGATGTGGTTCGATGGAGAGAGAAGCATTACTTGTCACTCTAGTAGATGACGAGATGGCAAATGGCCTTTGAAGGCTAAACGATCTTCACTTGGAGGCTCAGCGTCTCATTTTCAGGCCTAGCATCACCCTCTAGGGCATGACGTCACCCTTCTAATTTAATTTATGTAATTTTATATTTTTAAGTTGTAAAAGGCAAATAGAGGTTGGCCTCCTTCTAATTTGTTGTTGACATTTTAAAGTGGACAAATTAGGTTTAGATGACCTTGTATAAATAGAGGTCATCTCACTTTCATTTTATCATCATGTTTTGAGAATTACATAAACTCTTGGCTGGAATTTTCGCCCTACTTGGGAAATTCACTCCATCTTGTCTCTTGTGCTTTTGGATGCTTCTACTTGTCTATTGGACAAGGAAGGGACAAGGAAGGCTAGCACTAGCTCTTGATACTTGTTTCTTAGCAATTGTGGTGGAATATTCTTGATAAGTAAGGGTGTTTCATGCTATATCTTGGATTAGGTATGAAATTTCTGCAATTGTATGTTTTTCTTCTTAATTTCAAGGTTAATTTGTCTAAACCCTTGGAGGAGTATAAGGGCATACACCTTCCATCAAGATATTTCTTTGATGTCATTGAAAAGGCTATTTTGCAAAGGTTGCTACAAGGAGTAAAACGGCTTACACCCTTGTAGATTTACCTTGCTAAGGTTTGTTTTCTCTAGGGAGTAAAAGGGCTTACACCCCTAGAGAAGTAATAAACCCTAGCTTATAAACAAGAGACTCCATAACCCAATATATAAGGCACTAATCTTTTTGCATTGGAGATTGGATATTGTGCATTGGTAAACGTGATATCAATGAGATTGAATTGTCTAAGTTTGAAATTTGATTTTACATGCTTTAAGCTACATTGTGCCCGAAGGGTGTCTTAATTAGCCAAGTAATCTAATTGATGTAATAAACTTTATGCTACAGCCAATAGGGATGCACAAAATCGTCCTCTTTCACTCTTTGACTCCCCATTTTGCCGCTAAAATTCACTTGTAAGCCTTGGTAATTATTCTACTGGTTATAAGCTATTGTTTGGGTGGTTTACTTGTTGATTTTAGTGACTAGAATTTGTTGCCTTAGCAAAAGTTTGCTACAGCTATAAGGCTGTTACAAATCTTGTTGATAACATTTACTAACAGCCCTCTAATTGCTATCAAAGTCTTGCTCTAATCATTGGAAATTTATCTACTTGTTATTAGCTTTATTTCCAACATCTTGCACTTGATTTTGGTAGTATAATTTGCAGCTATTATATTTAACATACTGCTGCAATTTGGGAGAGCAAGGTTTCTTGCTGATTCCCCTTTGGTTTTAAAGCTTAAGTTTATCATATATTGTCTTGTTCCGGGCAGGTTTAACTTTGTTTTGCAGGTAGAGTACCTTGGCAACCAATCACCATCTCACAAGACTCATTCTCAAGCGTTATTTCCACTCTTAACCTTGACCTATAGAGGCATTCTCCATCTCCTTTCATTTTCCATAGCAATCCCTCTAGGGTCACCCGGGTAGCCTCCCTTGTGTTGAATTTATCCTTCACTAAAACGAGTGGGACATCTATTAAGGTGACAATGATAGGTGCTCCCAGTTTTGTCACACTTTCCATGGATTGGATTGGGCTTTGCCCAAACTACAGATTGTGCGATAATGGAGCACATAAACAAACCAAGATAACTCAAAAGAGTTCTTTGTATTGTATATCATAATGAGAAAGGAAAAGATTTTTCATATAGCATTACAAGCAAGTTGAGTAAATCCACTTTATGAAGGTGGGATACACCGAGAAACACAATAAAGTGAAATAGGACATAAAAGCACAAATAAACTAAAGCCAAATTGACTTTATTAATGCCTAATTCTAATATATAATTGAACATTATAAGCTAATATTTACTTTAACAAATATGATGTTCATCCTCATCATCTATCTTCATAAGGTATGACAAATGTTTGGCTCCGCTTCAAGATAAGAGAAATTACCCTATGTGGCACTATGCTCCTCTGAGAAGCTCTCCTCCCTTGGTCATGTGAGTCAATGAACTTGATGGTTTTCCGAGGTGAAGTCATTTCTTGAGGAGGTGTGTATCTCAATTAACCAACTACCTTCATACTCAATTTCTCTTAGCACTCCTCCCCACCTACAATGAGATTAATGCTACAATCAAGAAGGATATTTATAGGAGCTTCACATAAATCTTTGGCACTTGAGCCCTGTTATCGCACAATTTGTACTAGCCCAAAAGCCAAAGGCAAGTGAACAGTAAATTGGCGTAACAGGAGGTTGTCCTATCACTGTCACCTAAATAAGACACCTATTTCCCTTTAGGGGTGAAAGCCCACGGGAGACGTCCCCGGTGACCTTGGGGTTTGAGAAGGCAAAGGTAATGGTATCAAGAAAAGATGTCCCCTATCACAAGTCACATCGATCAAAAAGTCCCAAAGGTTTAACAATATGAAGCAAATATATGCTTAAGTGTACCTGCCAAGAACAAGACAACATGAAAACACTATTTTGCAAGTAACAATTGATGTTAGTCCTTCATAAAACCTTGGACTTTTCAATAAAAGCAATAAGTTGATATAAGATGAAGCAAATAGAAATTTATAACAGCAATGTATATATGATGATAGCTTCACAATTTATGCCTTAAACAAGCTTCAAAATGACCCAAAATGGTAACCTAACAATGGCAATATGCTAGCACTTGTCAGAAACTAATAAGGCAATGTCAAAATAAACTTTAATAATTGCTTTTAGGATCTTTTACTGCTGCAATATATGGTTGTAGCTTACTTTTGTAACAGCAGCAAGAATGTTAGTAAATTAGTCTAATCTAGGGTTAGGAATAGTTAGCAAATAGCTTAAGGTAAATGGTTTGGGGGTTGTTTTCATCAATCAATCAAGTACAAGGTATACACCAGTGTCTTTAGGGATAATGGAGTCACTTTTTGCAGCAGCAATCTTGAAGGAAACAAATGATAATGTGTGAACTAAAGAAAAGAGGGAGAATGATTGAGGTGTTGGTAACCCAAGGCCTCAATCACCAAACCCTAGAAGGAAAACGGCTACTAGGAAGTAGGTAACCCTAGGCCCTAGCGGTTTTCCTTCTTCTTTAGCTCAAGCTTGAGATAAAATAAAGCTCGATGAAGCAATGGTGTTAGAGTGCTACAAAAGTAGCGCTCTAGCACATGCTTTAATGGATAAGTCTTCTAGCAAAATCTAGTAGGTGGATAGCTATTGAGATAAGGACAATAACATGTTGATGTGCTTAATCTCCTAGGGTTTTACACTAGCAATTTCATGATCTTAGCAAATGCAAAGTAAAAGATACTATAACCATTCAAAAGAAAGAAGAATTGCAGATTTTCACTTACATTCACCAAGAATAATCTAACAATATGCCCTAGTTGAAGACTTTCCACCAAGAAAATGCCAAAATACACCAAGACAAGCCTCGTCCAAGAGTTGCGCACCACTTAATTTCAGCGAATAAGCCTTAAAGAGGCCGAATATCAATCCTCACTTGTGTGAGTGAAAGAATGATGAAAAAATACAAGGGATTAATCCGTTATTTATCCAATCCAAATGACCTTTAATTACAAAATTAGGTCAAAAAGGCCAACATGGCCAGCTACTTCAAATCTCCAGTTTTTTACATAAATCTGACAAATTAAACCCTAAAACATGCAAAAGGGGTGACGTCATGCCCTTCTAGGGTGACGTTGGGCCTCCTAGGTGAGACGTTAACCTCCAGGAGAAAAACGTTAGGCCTTCCAAGGCCTCTGGATTATGCCACATGTTCCACTTGGCACACAACTACCTCCATCATGTCCATCTGACGTTGGGTGACATCAAGGGTCACAGAGGTGACGTCATGGGCCTTCCAAGGCCAACGTTCAAGGGGAAAGGCAAGACCCCCCTAAGTCTAGGCCTGCCAAGCTATCTCTGGTGGGACGTCCTCCTCTCTCTCCAGTGCAAGCCTCTGGTATATGTTTTCCCTTGGCTGAGGTCTCAACAACCATCTGGTGGGCTTTCAGCCCTACAAAGCTCCGAGCTAATCATCTCCCCATATGTACCTGTCCGTCTAGCGTGGTCCTGCAGCAATAATAAGTACGCCCTCCATGGGTTCATAAGTCACAAGGATCATAGAAATGTCAATCACATTAATAATGAAGTTACCCAAACATGTGCATAAAACCCCCCCTTTCCCAGACAAGTGTTGAAAGACGTTATGCTATTCTAGAAGCCAGGTTTGGAGAGGGTTCCAGGACATCCTATTGGGCCAATTCCTCAGATGTGGGGTGTTTCCAAGTGAAGACCACTCTAGGTCATGTGAGTGCATGAGATGGTGTGGGGAATGCTTGGGCAAGGGGTGCAATGATGGCAAGGAAATGCAGGGATTACCTGTGGGTATCTCTAAAAAGGGTGAGTTGCACCTTGTCATGGATGCAATTGTTTCCTAGCCCATTCAATGCCTTTTTACTTTTTATCTTATTGCTTTTTCTTTCAAGAGAATTGTTGGAGAACACTACCCTAGCGTAGTGACCAGTGGGGACAGCGTTACCCACAAGCATTTCATGGAGATGAGAAGGATGGCTCATGATGAGACCCCCTTTCTCTTCGTTGTGCCACCAAGAGCCACTACCCTGGCGTGGTGACCAGATGAATAGTATTGTCATACTGCTACATGCCCATGGATCTAATAGGCTCGCTCGTAATGAGACCCCCTATCCACCAACTAGCTCTTGAGTTTTATCTTTTTAAGGGTCCCCCTTTTTTCTTACTGAGAATCCTTTTATTGCTTTCTCGGGAATCCCTGGGTGAAGCATCTCAAGGTTTGATCTTTTGGCTTTTATCTTTTGCCAACTACTTTTACCCTCTGGGCCTTTAGCCCCTTCTTCCCACAAGGCAAGGTACAACCCTTTACTAGCTTGGAAAACCCAATGCATGAACCAATGTAGGGGATTGATGAGAGGGAAGATGACGAAAAGTGATAAGTATGGTGGGAATGGACGATGACCTTTCATGAACCCACCCAGTGGCAACTCACTCCTAAGGGAACCAACTTGCTAGGGCATTATGTCATCCCCCCAGGTATGCACAAGTCAAAAGGAATAAAGTCCAAGCACACATCATGAAGCAAAAAAGAATTAAATGCACATATTCAAATGTTTTGAGAGTCGGAGTGACACATACCATGATACCCGAACGCATTACCTCATGGAGCAAGACCCACTGCTACTTCAAAACCAGGCCGATGGGATGGATGTTGTTGTTGTTGACAGAATGGAGGTGTTGAAGAAGAAGGATGGACCCTCGAGGGCCAGGCTCAAGTCAATATGGCTCTCAGTACTCCATGTCTAGGACCTGTGGACCTCGAGACATAATCTCCTTAGTTATCCCTAGGATAGGGGATAACATCTAGCTCCAACTCGAGGACATCTTCTCATCGTAGAGCGCATGGGGACCTCAACATCTCTGGTATGACTTGTGACCTGCTAGATCTCAACAATATTGATTAGTAATCATTTGGGGTGGTGATATCACCCCTGGCTCATATATGATACAAGTAAGCAAATCATATGTACAAATGAAAATACAACTACAACTATTCTAGCATGAAATGCAAATGGTCTACACAATAATTGCAAATGCCTACCTATTTACCTCTACTTACCTATTGGTGGAATGCTAGGTGTAGTCAAATAGCCAATGAAACCATCCTAGCAATATCTCATAATACCTGCCTCTGTGCTTCATCATAAACCAAAATAATGGCAAGTCAAGCACAAAAATAACATGAGTCAAAAATTGTATTGTACCATCAAAAATTGTAAAGTCTAGCTCATGGAGGCGGGAGGAAGGGGAAAAATCATGCGAATTCGCACCTTTAGGAAAGTGCTCAATCCAACTCAGAAAGAGATCTTGTAAAATCCAAGGTTCAGAAGGATGAAAAGAGTCTGAAGGTTGGCTACCTTGGATATCATCACATCCTGAAGTGTGGGAAAGGACTAATAAAAACCTAGAGAATGATTGGAAAATTTCTAAGGGAAAGTTGGAAGAGTGACATAATAAACTTCTTCTCTATTAAGGTCCTAACCCGCACATAGGTAGATCAATGTATTCGGATGTAATACAGGTCAATATTAATAAGGCCTTTCAATAAAATAGAATAAGGCGGATGTAAGAAGACCTAATAGAAGCTTCCGCTTCTAGAAGGATCTTCCTCTATATGCTTCTCTTAATAGACATATTTAGTATAAATAAGGGTCGAGGGTATGAAAACCCTAACTCAGAGATTATTGTAACAGAGCACTGCTCGACTGGAGGTTGCCCCCTCGAAGAGGCTTGTGAACATTGCTTTCTGAATCAAAGTGTTATTTCAGTTGTTGTTCTCATATTATTTCTGTGTTATTGTGGAGATTATGCTGGTTATATTACTGTTATTCTGCCATTTCTAGCATTTTATTTATGTTCTGCGTATTTATTATATCTGGTATCTTGCAAGTGGTATCAGAGCACTTTCCTTGGCAGAAATTG
>JASDQU010737177.1:251302-265563 GCA_032191745.1 Picea mariana | reverse complement strand
AAGAAGGGCAAAGACAATGTCGTGGCGGATGCACTGTCCCGGAAATATGAAGACGAAGGATCCCTTTTTTCTCTTTCCTTCATTGTACCCGATTGGCTCCAAGTTGTGCGCCAGGAATGGCTTCAAGATCCCAAAAGTTCGCATCTGATCCAGCAATTGCAGACCAAGGCTCCGGCTCCCCCAGGGTACTCCTGGCTCCAGGATGAGCTTCGATACAAAGGCCGCTTGTATTTAAGTAAACAATCCAAGCTCAAATCCACGATACTTTCTGAGCTTCATGCTACACCCACAGCGGGGCACTTAGGATTCACCAAAACATATGACAGGGTCAAACGTTCTTTTTTCTGGGATGGTATGAAACAGGACATCTGTAAGTTTGTCGCTGAATGTGAGGTGTGTCAACGCAACAAGGGAGAAACAGTCAAATCTCCGAGCACCCTCCAACCGCTTCCGATTCCCCCTACTATTTGGAAGGATATCTCTATGGACTTTATTACAGGCTTACCCAAATCAGGGAATAAATCAGTCATAATGGTGGTGGTGGATCGCCTTTCTAAGTATGCTCATTTTTTCTCTCTTCACCACCCATTTACTGCATCCACAGTGGCTCAAATTTTCATGGACCAGGTCTTCAAGCTTCATGGCATACCGCACTCTATTGTTTCTGATCGTGACCCAACTTTCACAAGCAATTTTTGGCAAGAACTGTTTAAGCTACAAGGCACACAATTGCATCTCAGCTCAACTTATCATCCCCAGACGGATGGTCAAACGGAAGTTCTCAACAAGTGTTTGGAAACATATCTGAGGTGCTTTGCCTCTGAAAAACAACACCAGTGGGCTCAATGGTTACCCCTAGCCGAATGGTGGTACAACACTACATACCATACAGCCACTCGCATGACTCCTTTTGAAGCGGTATATGGACAGAAGCCACCTTCAGTTCTCTCATACTTACCGGGTACCTCGAAGGTCCAGACGGTTGACCAAACACTTACAGTCCGAGAGGATATTCTTCGTACCCTTAAAGAGAACTTGGTCATGGCACAGAATCGCATGAAGCAGCAAGCAGATCAAGGTTGCTCTGAATGTCAATTTGCAGAAGGGGATCAGGTGTTTCTGCGACTGCAACCATATAAGCAAACTTCCCTCAAAGCCGAGCATTGTCAGAAGCTAGAGCCCAAATTTTATGGTCCTTACACAGTTCTCAAGCGTGTGGGACAAGTCGCATATCAGTTAGCTCTGCCCAGTCAGTCGAAGCTACATCCTGTTTTTCATGGTTCATGCTTGAAGAAGGTGATTGGAACCAGGTGCCAAATTCAAACCAACCTTCCAGACTTAGCTGAAGAAGGATCCATTTGGCTACAGCCAGAAGCAGTTTCGGACCAGCGTGAGCGTCGCCTACGTCAGAGAACCATCAAGGAAGTGCTAGTACAATGGAAAGATATGACTCCAGCAGATGCCCCTTGGGAACCAGCTACCATTCTGCAACAGTTTCCACATCTCAAGCCTTGAGGACAAGGTTGTTTTTAAAAGGGCGGACATGTTAAGGTCCTAACCCGCACATAGGTAGATCAATGTATTCGGATGTAATAAAGGTCAATATTAATAAGGCCTTTCAATAAAATAGAAAAAGGCGAATGTAAGAAGACCTAATAAAAGCTTCCGCTTCTAGAAGGATCTTCCTCTAGATGCTTCTCTTAATAGACATATTTAGTATAAATAAGGGTTGAGGGTATGAAAACCCTAGCTCGGAGATTATTGTAATAGAGCGTTGCTCGACTGGAGGTTGCCCCCTCGAAGAGGCTTGTGAACATTGCTTTCTGAATCAAAGTGCTATTTCAGTTGTTGTTCTCATATTATTTCTGTGTTATTGTGGAGATTCTGCCATTTCTAGCATTTTATTTCTGTTCTACGTATTTATTATATTTAGTATCTTGCATTCTCAAAGTATTCAACCTACCCTTGAATTCTAAAAGAAGGCTTTGTCCTGGAGAAAATTCAATACAAGGGGCAGTTTTCCCAACTACACCCTTAGTGACACAACGAGGCAAAGTAAAAGGGGGCTGGATAACTTTGTCACAAGTACCATTGGTTGGATAAGCAATGTCCTCACCTCTATCAAGGTCTAAGCACAACGGTGGTTGGTAATTTTCTTCATAGAGTAAATCCAAGTGCTCAAAGGAATAATCATCAAAGTCCTCAAGGTATGACCGAAAATTATTAGAAGAGCATAGCATCATGCCATCCTTGGGTGTCTAAAAAAAATTTGTAATCATGTCATGTCCTTGTTGCCAAATGTCAAATTTATTAGTAACTCCATGTGATAATGGAAAATGCAACTTTTGGAAACGACCCTCAATGTCGTAAATGGGATCCCTATCATATCCAATCACATCCCATTTACGCTTCCCGACATGCATKAATTCATCAATATTATCAACAAAGTCATCATCTTCATCATAGCATGAAGGGGTTAAAACATCCAACACTTCTTCACTTTCCACATCATAAGATAAAGAATCATTAAAAATTTGGAAAGGGAAATAACTCACCTTGCTTACTTCTTCATGTGCAGGAGCTTCAAGTATTTGGATAACTTCATCAAATGGAAGACTCGCTTCTACATCTTCAACTTTATAATATAGAGGCTCTAGCTTGCCCAAGGATTCCATTTCTTCTTCATTCTCTGAATCATAGAATAAGGTATTATCAAAAACCTGAAAAGGAAAGTGACTAACCTCATCCTCTTCTTCTTGTGCAGGAAAAATGGGATTTTGGATGGCTTCATCAGAGGGAGTAGAACATATCAATACTTCATCATCGTGTTTGATATCTTCAGGCTCTCGCTCTTCAACCACGTCTTAATCCTCCTCGGAAGAAGAATGAATAATCCTATGTTCTTCCTCATGGGATGGGAAGACCTCATTAGGATCCTTCTCCTCAACCTCTTGTTGGTCGATGATTTGTTCCCCTTATTCTTGGAAATTACCAGTGAAGGTCTCAAGGGAAACTAATCTATCCAAACCAAGAGCATCTGGGGTAAAGAGGTGTCGTTCATTGGACAAGGAGATATTTGCCTCAATTTCTCTAGCCATGTTATGAGCTTCATGAAGTGTTTTTGGATCCTTTTTATTGAGGGGAAACCCTAAATGCACTAAAAGTGCATTGGTATAGAGATAAACGAGGTACTTGTCCTCAAGACGATAGCTTCCAGGAATTCGAAATAGCAGGTCCTCAAACCTATCCTGGAACTCTCTGATAGTATCATTCTCAGTTTGCTTTATATGCTCGAGTTTTTTTAGTAGTATTGGGATGTCTTCCAACTTAATACCACATCTTTTGAGAAAGGTTTATTCCAATTGGTCCATAAATGTGATGCTAGCATCAGGGAGGTCGTCATACCACTAACTAGCATTGCCATTAAGTGTGGCAGAGAAGAGTTTCATTGCCAAATCTTCAGCATCATCACTAATAGGGTGTAGTTGAAAGAAAGCCCAAAAATCACCCATGTGATAGTCGGCTCCAACTCCATCACTACCACTGAATCTAGGGAGCCATTTTTCATACTTAGGGGGCATTTGCCTAGGGTGTCCCGGGATTTTACTCATGTCTAAGGGTTTGAAATTTCTCAGGTCCCATTGAGAAGTCATAGTTGGTTTTGTCATTCGTGGAGTCGCCAGATAATTTTCTTGAAACTATCAAAGGGATGAGGGGATCACCCTCACTGGAGTCGCCAGGTAAGCTTTGCAAAGTAAAGGCTTTTGGGAAAAGGCTTACAGAAAAGTGTCGTCTTTGAAGAGAATTGACTCAGTGTTCCCCGGCAGCGGCGTCAAAATGTTATCGCACAATTTCTACTTGCCCAAAAGCCAAAGGCAAGTGAACAGTAAATTGGTGTAACAAGAGGTTGTCCTATCACTGTCACCTAAATAAGACACCTCTTTTTCTTTAGGGTTGAAAGCCCAGGGGAGACGTCCCTGGTGACCTCGGGGTTTGAGAAGGCAAAGGTAATGGTATCAAGAAAAGATGTCCCCTCTCACAAGTCACATCAATCAGAAAGTCCCAAAGGTTTAACAATATGAAGCAAATATATGCTTAAGTGTACCTGCCCAGAACAAGACAACATGAAAACACTATTTTGCAAGTAACCATTGATGTTAGCGCTTCATAAAACCTTGGACTTTTCAATAAAAGCAATAAGTTGATATAAGATGAAGCAAATAGAAATTTATAACAGCAATGTATAGATGATGATAGCTTCACAATTTATGCCTTAAACAAGCTTCAAAATTACCAAAAATGGTAACCTAACAATGGAAATATGCTAGCACTTGTCAGAAGCTAATAAGGCAATGTAAAAATCAACATTAATAATTGCTTTTAGGAGCTTTTACTGCTCTAATATATGGCTGTAGCTTACTTTTGTAACAGCAGCAAGAATGTTAGTAAATTAGTCTAATCTAGGGTTAGGAATAATTAGCAAATAGCTTGAGGTAAATGGTTTGGGGGTTGTTTTCATCAATCAATAAAGTACAAGGTATAAACTAGTGTCTTTAGGGCTAATGGAGTCACTTTTTGCAGCAGCAATCTTGAAGGAAACAAATGATAATGTGTGAATTAAAGACAAGAGGGAGAACGATTGAGGTGTTGGTAACCCAAGGCCTCAATCACCAAACCCTAGAAGGAAAACGGCTACTAGGAAGTAGGTAACCCTAGGCCCTAGCACTTTTCCTTCTTCTTTTTTTAGCTCAAGCTTGAGATAAAATAAAGCTTGATGAAGCAATGGTGTTAAAGTGCTACAAAGGTAGGGCTCTAGCACATGCTTCAATGGATAAGTCTTTTAGCAAAATCTAGTAGGTGGATAGCTATTGAGATAAGGACAATAACATGTTCTTAATCTCCTAGGGTTTTACACTAGCAATTTCATGATCTTAGCAAATGCAAAGTAAAAGATACCATAACCATTCAAAAGAAAGAAGAATTGCAGATTTTCACTTACATTCACCAAGAATAATCTAGCAATATGACCTAGTTGAAGACTTTCCACGAAGAAAATGCCAAAATACACCAAGACAAGCCTCCTCCAAGAGTTGTGCACCACTTAATTTCAGCCAATAAGCCTTAAAGAGGCCAAATTTTAGACCTCACTTGTGAGAGTGAAAGAATGATGAAAAAATACAAGGGATTAATCCCTTATTTATACAATCCAAATGACCTTTAATTACAAAATTAGGTCAAAAAGGAAGACATGGCCAGTTACATCAAATATCCAGTTTTTTACATAAATTTGACAAATTTAACCCTAGAACAAGCAAAAGGGGTGACGTCATGCCCTTCTAGGGTGACATTGGGCCTCCTAGGTGAGACGTTGGCCTCCAAGAGCAAAACTTTAGGCCTTCCAAGGACTCTGGATCATGCCACACGTGCCACTTGGCACACAACTACCTCCATCATGTGCATCTGACGATGAGTGACATCAAGGGTCACAGAGGTGACGTCATGGGCCTTTCAAGGCCAATGTTCAAGGGGAAAGGAAAGACCCACTGGGTATAGGCATGCCAAGTTGTCTCTGGTGGGACGTCCTCCTCTCTCTCCAGTGCAAGCCTCTGGTATATGTCTGCCACTGGCTGGGGTCTCAGCATCCATCTGGTAGGATTTTAGCCCTATGGAGGTCCAAGCTAATCATCTCCCCATATGTACGTGTTCGTCGGGCATTGTCCTGCAGCGACAACAAGTACACCCTTCATGGTCTCATAAGTCATAGGGATCATAGCAATGTCAATCACATCTAATAATCAAGTTACCCAAACATGTGCATAAAACCCCCCTTTCCCAAACAAGTGCTCAAAGACGTTATGCTATTCTACAAGTCAGGTTTGGAGAGGGCTCCAGAACATCCTATTGGGCCAATTCCTCGAGTGTGGGGTGTTTCCAGGTGAAGACCACTCTAGGTCATGTGATTGCATGAGACAGTGTGGGGGATGTTTGGGCAAGGGGTGCAGTGATGACACGGAAATGTCGGGCTTACCTGTGGGTGCCTCTGAAAAGGGTGAGCTACACCTTCTCATGGATGCAATTCTTTCCTAGCCCACTCAATGCCTTTTTACTTTTTATCTTATTACTTTTTCTTTCAAGAGAATAGTTGGGGGGCATTGCCCTAGCGTGGTGACCAGTGGTGACAGCGTTACCCACAAGCATTTCACAAAAATGAGAAGGATGGCTCGTGATGAGACCCCCTTTCTCTTGGTTATGCCACTAAGAGCCACTACCCTTGCCTGGTGACCAGATGAATAGTAGTGTCATACCGCTACATGCCCATGGACCTAATAGGTTGGCTCGTGATGAGACCCCCTATCCACCAACTAGCTCTTGAGTTTTATCTTTTTATGGGTCCCCCCTTTTTTCTTCATGAGAAGCCTTTTATTGTTTTCTCGAGGATCCCTAAGCGAAGCATCTCAAGGTTTGATCTTTTGGCTTTTATCTTTTGCCAGCTACTTTTATCCTCTGGGCCTTTGGCTCCTTCTTCCCACAAGGCAAGGTACAACCCTTTACTAGCTTGGCAAACCCAATGCCCAAACCAATGTAGGGGATAGATGAGAAGGGAAGATGATAAAAAGTGATAAGTATGGTGGGAATGGATGATGACCTTTCATGAACCCACCCAGTGGCAACTCACTCCTAAGGGAACCAACTTGCTAGGGCATTATGTCATCCCCCCAGGTATGAACAAGTCAAAAGGCATAAAGTCCAAGCACACATCATGAAGCAAAAGAGAATTAAATGCGCATATTCAAATGTTTTGAGAATCAGAGTGACACATACCATGATACTCGAACTCGTTACCTCATGGAGCAAGACCCACTACTACTTCAGAACCAGGCCGATGGGATGGAAGTTGTTGATGCTAACAAAATGGAAGTGTTGAAGAAGAAGGATGGGCCCTCCAGGACCAGGCTCAAGTCAATATGGCCCTCGGTACTCCATGTCTATGACCTGTGGGCCTCGAGACATAATCTCCTTAGTTATCCCTAGGATAGGGGATAACAAGCCCCTAGGTGGTCTTTAACTCTCAGCACTCCCTCCAAATCTTCAACAAACGTTTTGTTCAACCACATTGTCTCCAATGGCATCTACTTTATGGGCTTCAAAACCTACTAGGCCAAATTCGAGTGTGTTCGTGTTCATTGACCTTGGATGTTAGAAGCGACCCTCCCCCTACCTTTGCCCCTAGACGTAATCGGTCGATACCACTCAAGATAATTCCCTCGGGCCCTAGCATCCCAAGCCACTCTACTAATGACATTATCCAATAGGCACAAGGTATGGACGATCACAATATTGATTTAGAAGATGAATAGGACTTGTTCCTCCTCTCTTATTCACAAGTGAGATTCTTTCACAACTTTGTTTCGTCACCGACTCTTGTTCATTTTCTAGGGTTTTCACCTCAAAATAACCTACTTGTATGCCTAGGTACATTGTTTCATTTTCTATTGTTGATGTATCATTTTTCATTTCATTTCATTTCTCATCGTTGGGTGCTTTGTGTACCCCCTTTTACTCATATGGGATTCTCATGATAGATGTAATCTCTAGTCCTTTTGACCTAGTTTGGTGTCTTGGACATTAATATAAATTTCATTTTATTTTTTCTATTGCTGGTCTAGAATTTCTTCTATTGTGTATGGAATTTTTTATACAGCGCAGATAGAATATTTAAAGCATATTTCAGGCATTCAAGCGTAGTACAAGGTACAAGTGCATTTCTATCACAACTTTGTTTCTTCACCTACTCTTGTTCATGTTCTAGGGTTTTCACCTCGAAATAACCTACTTGTATGCCTAGGTACATTGTTTCATTTTCTATTGTTGATGTGTCATTTTTCATTTCTCATCTTTGGGTGCTTTGTGTACCCGCCTTACTCATATGGGATTCTCATGATACATGTAATCATAAGTTGCAGGAAATGCTACCCCCCCTGCTTCCCCCGCAGAAATGAGACGAAACGCGTGTATGGGTACAGTACGGCTGAGAAACGCCGCCGGCCATACCATACGGCATTTCCCGATTTAGAAACGTTGTATGGTACGGCCGGTGCCGTTTCCCGGCCGTACCAGCCCGTACGTCCGGCGTTTCGGGCATTCTAAAGCACTATAGAGGCGAATATACTTGTTTTCTGTTCAATGATGGTGTTTTTCCTGAAGCTGGTGCCACAAATTCTATTAGTGCTTTCAGTCAAAATTGAGTTTGAATGCTGGTTTTAGGAATTGTCATTTGGAAATTTAAAATTCTGTTGACTATCCCACGAAACTCACATGCGTTTGATACATAGATCAGCCTTGTTTCCACATCTAAGTTTCATACTTGTCTGGTTTTAGAAACTCAAAATTGCAGTTAGCGTCCTCATAAGAGTGTTGCTGAACCATTTTGAACGCTGAGCATAGCTCCAATAAACTTCTCTTGAAAACCACAATATGTAATATCCCCAACAGGAATATACTTATTTTATGTTCAATGATGGTGTTTTTCCTTCGTGGAATTTTGTCAAATACTTAGCATTGATAAGTTTTGTACTCCAAGCTGGTTGATGAATTTCTACTAACAGTTTACATGTGTTCTAGTGATAGATATTTTATGAAACATATCTCATGCGTCTCATACACACAAGTGACGGTCTGTCAAATATGGGAGACAACTCCCTCAATATACAAAATTAAAAAAACTATATATATATATATATATATATAAATTTTTTATATACAGCATTTCCCCCAACGTTTCCATTTTTTGAGGGCCTGTTACGTACCGTCCCAGTTTCGGAAACTTAGAAACGTTTCCCCGTTTCGTGCAACTTAGATGTAATCTCTAGTCCTTTTGACCTAGTTTGGTGTCTTGGACATTAATATAAATTTCAGTTTATTTTTTCTATTGCTGGTCTGAAATTTCTGCTATTGTGTATGGAATTTTTGATACAGCACAATTAGAATATAAGGTGTGCCATTAAAGCATATTTCGAGCATTTAAGCGTGTAACATGGTACTGTAAGGACAAAACACGTATGCTCTTAGCTAATATATATACAAAAGCATAAATCTCACCAAATAAGAAACAATAACAATGCTTTAGATATATAATGCGGTGAAGATTAAGTAATTGGATATGTTTATTCTCAGCAGTTAAAGAAAATTTTACAGAGACCTCTGGCTTTTTGAAATGACATCTAATTTATAATCTTTGTTGTTTCTCAATGCACTAGTCTAGTTCAGTTAATAGTTTCTTCTAAAATATCACATCTAACAATTGCAACTGCTACCAAAGGAGAACGAAAACTAGAAAATATCCATGGGAATGAATCAAATTTACAAACGATCTTGTGTTATGGGTTTAATACTCACAAACTACTTTGACATCTAGATTCTAAATGAAGACTTTGTCAGAGAATACCACAACACCTCATTGAAAGTGCAATCCAAGTCAATGTAAGAAAAAATAACAGAATGCAATCCTTTAGTGCACAATGCCCATAAAGTAAGATCCTAACTTGAACATCCTCGAATAATGCATGTTCCTTCTCATTTTGAGTGCAAAATTATATTGATCCCTAGAAATATAAGTTTGTTCAGGCAGACAACATAATTATGGAAGGTAAGTAAGATATCTAATCTAAGGTGGAACCATGAAGACAAGCACTTGTGTACCTTCTGTTCCTCTGGTGCATCTGGAACATTTAAGTCAACTGCATACATTTCAGCAGAAAAGCATTGGGGTGTATCTAAATGCAGAGACATGCTTCCAAGTCTGGTATCCATTGTGAACCAGGCAGGAATACTGACCTGGGGAAATTCAGAGAAGAATACATACAATCATGTTAAGTTTAAAAATGCCCTTGCAAAATACATCTTCAGAATGCAAAAAAAGGTCACCTCGTGAAGAAGATAAAATTAGACATGTAAATAGCCTATAGGCAACGTATTATAACAGTAAACAATTCCTTTGCACATTGAAACATAATAGATGTCGTTATCGCACAACAATATTGTATTCTTTAATGCTCAGTAATGAAATATAATATTCAAGTTCCAAATAAATGTCATCGTTTCATACCATTTCAAATAATTCCTCTTTCTTTTCTTCAAAGGAAACCTGCAAAATTAAATCTCAATTTCTTTATGACAAAGACAACTTTCAGAAAAGATAAAAATAAAATTTCATATTTTCCATTTAAATGCATGAGAGAAATGTGAAATGATGACAAAAGATTCCATGAAAACAAACCTTTCCATAGTCCTCAAGCACTGCTCCCCGAGTAATTTCCCATAACTTCACAGTACCTTCAGCATCCTAAAAGTGTACCAACCCAGAAATGATCATCATGTTACAGATGCCCAAAGCATATAATACTCTAGATTATTGCATAAAGAGACTAAACAAAACAAAGACAAACAGAAAACATGTTTTGCAATCAATCATCTGAATAGTATCAGGAAGTTTCAGATAAAAATCATTTTTCATTCAAGAAAGAAAAGATTAAAACTACCTTCGTCAAGACATGCCGCCTATTGTTCAGTATTTCATGCTGTACAATTCCTGGAGAGCCTGGTATGACAAATGAAGGTTGTGTATTCACGGGGACCTAAAAATAGAAAACGTATCAAATCAAAATTTCATGAAATCTTCTTCTAAATGTGTCCTCTTGGCATGTCCTTGTGCTTACAGTGAGATTGATCCTAATATAATCATCTTTTTCTTCTCTCCATAAGCAACCCTCTATGTAAACTTGTGAAACATTTATCGTGTTTTAGGCATTTTGTGTAAAATTTTAGAGAGTATTTCCCCATTACTTTCCCTTGAAGAAGATGCAAGGCCACCACAATACCGGCACTGTTCCTGAATAATAACTACAAACATCTATACAAAACATTGGCAAGATGATGAAAATTACAGAGCCACATCATAAGGATATTAGAAACAAAGTGCTAAAATCACCAACAACACAACATCCAACAAAATAAAGCCAGAATTAATGCAGTGGAACAGAAAGATATTTTGTAAATATCGTATCTCATTACTTCCAAGAATTAATTATATAATGTATCTGTCTGATATCTAATTTTGGACATTATACACACTATTGAGAAGAAGTGTCCATGTATAAGTGATCGCTTATGTTTGAACAACATCAATGTGTGTAAAGTACCATATATCACTTGGAAAAACTGCTAACTCAATAGCCTAAAGCACAGGCCAGTAAAGCCCTTCCCATAAAAATGATTACAGTTACTTTATGATCATCGATGAGAAAGTCTATTACAATCTTCAAAAGCAAGCAAGAGAGAGCATTCACTTGAGCCAAAAAATTAGGACAGTCAACAAACCAATTTTGATGGAAATATTGCGAAAAGCAGCATGCATTATCCCACTATACTAAGCACAATTTATCCACAGAAAAAGATCTTGAAGTGATCAAAAGCCATTGACAGACAATATTGACTGAAAAAAACTAAAAAACAAGAACCTAAGGAGATATATATTATATCTGCCGCCTAAACTCTATAAAAATATTGACAAACCAAAAGTACTCCAGATTGTAATCAATAAAGAATCTCAACATAATTAATCCAAGCTATAGACCAAATATATCCCCTTGTGGAATAAAATAAGAAATGAGGATGATTTACCAAAAAAGGGATAAAACTACAAATTTCTCCAACAACAATAAACCAGCCTCTGACCCATGTCTTTGTCCTTGACTATAGTCAAGTTGCCACTTACAAGACAAAAACTGCCAGTTGTTGCCACTAAATTCCAAATAACTCAAGGAAAGTCATCAAACAGGAGGAATTTCCGTATACAATTATCCCATATTCAGAAGTTGAACATGAAGAGCCAAGGCTATGTTGCAGTATACATGGACCTCCCTGCATTTGTAGGCACTGTAATGGGCCTAAATGCTGAAATCGCTTTGGTACACGCCCACAATACGAGACAGCATTTCACACGCATTCTTGGGCAGAACAGGTGCATTTCAAGACCACAAACTTTCTTACAAGCTGATGGGACCCACAGCCCCTTGAACAATGACAAGTTGACACTAATCTAGATACCCTAACAACCTTAAGAATTTAGAAATCCAGCCAGCTCGTAAGAGTGGGGGAGATCACAAACCCAATCGATAGCAAATATGGACACTGTCAGCCATGCTAAGAGATTGATGCATGATAAACTTATTTGCAGCATCCTTGGTACTTTTCTTATAACAGAGATAAGGGCAGATTCCTTCAGGCCTATTTTTATCATCACAGTGAAAACATGACCTTGTAAGCATTGAGATTCGACCTTGTGGCAGTCAGCCATACATAGCTGTTTTGTATGAGGAGTTTAGTCACAGCACAGTATTCAGGTTTTCACATTCTTGTATGTGGTGGATCTGCTGTCTAAATCACTGGGACCAAAGCACACACATTTCATCACTTCTGGGCCTGTGAGTTCATTTATGGCAACTAATAGTGATGCTGGAAGTGGAGGTTCAAACCTTTCAAGAAGTGCTGATATTTCTGTAGATAACTGAAAATTTCTGAGGTACTAAAGGCTGACCAACAGTTCTGTCATGTGACCTCTTGTTGGGCTCTATGTTCAAGGTTCCAAACTGCTCTAGCTGCTGTTTTAGGACAGCAAACAGTTCTGATTTTTCTCTTCCTCAAATTTGCCTTTAGACTGATGATTGCATACTCTTTTAAGGGTGCTATTGCAAGTGTTTAATTGTTAGTTTAGGCTGAACCAATATGGCACATGCATAACCATAAAACATGTAATACCCTCTAGATCTTTAACTACTTATAGCTGATAATAACTAAGCATACATGACAAATGAACACATGTAATTTTTTGTCAACATGACCCTGGACAAAACCCCCCTGGAGAAAACGAGTAAGAGAGATGTATATTTATGGAGATCTTCAAGATATGGCTACAACAAGGATATAAAAACAAAGGAACCTGTCAGAGTTGCTAGCTCCTCTCAAGCTTAGCAAAGAGCTCCTTGGAATGTGCAACCCTAGAAGAGTGTGCCCCTCTTTCTTTGAGTTTGCTTGAAGAAGACTTGCACCCTTGAAGAAAGCCTTGGCTGTTGGTTGAACCCCTGCGCACCCTTTGCTCTAATGGTGCTCCCACATCAACCCACAAACCAGCTTCAAGATGTGCCCTCTCTATGGTGTGCTTGCTAGCATACGCCCCTACTCCAAGGTTGCACCCTCCAACTAGCTCACACCCAAAACCTCTATGAAAGCTTCTCCAAACTAGTTTGTGCCCTTCATGAACAAGTGTGCCCTAGTTTTCTCCTTCAAACCCTCTCTTCTCACTTCTCTTCTCCTCACCCAACTCTTTCAAGTGATCAAGTGAACAATGAGCCTCTCATTTGCCCTGTGCACCCCCTTTAGCCTTCCTTAGGCCAAACCTAAAAGATACATGGCTAAGATCAAATTTAGCCAAGTCTAATCAAAGGGTGAGATCTCATCTCATAAATCTCACTTAGAAACACACTTTACTCATGTTTCCATAGTTTGCTTTATGTCTATTAATTCACTCACATTGTGAATTAATAGCCCCTTGTGACTTAAGTGACAAATTTCACTTTTTGACTTAAGTGATAAAGTCAAAGTGAAATTAGACATAGGTAATAGGCATAAGGGTCAAACATTTCCCTCTTGTGTTTAAAGACTCACAAACACAAGGGGACCACTTCCCAAGGTACACAAAACTCAACACTCCCTCTCACCGAGAAACGTGTTTCTCACCATGCCCATCTTGTCTCTGAAATAGACATGCTTGCCCCTTGGCAAGGCCTTGGTGAGAATGTTTGTCGCCTACTCATCAATCAGAATGTATTGAAGCTGAACTGCCCCATGCTGAACCCAATCTCTGATGAAATGATCCACGATCTCAATATGTTTCGACCTGTCATGAAACACTGGATTCTCAGAGAGATTGATACAACTCTGAGTGTCACAGTGAATGACTGTTAGAGACAACTCACGACCAAATAAACCAACCAGCAACTTACAAAACCAAATGGCCTCACAACTGGCCAGTGTTAAATTTTAATGAAGATTTGTACCTTGGACAAGTGGTTCCTATGGGTTTTTAAACTTTTACCTAGGAATGTGGTCCACAACTTAAAAGTGGGTCTTTTTCATAAAGTCACTTTATAAGTGGTAAAGTGAACTTTAAATTAGAAAGTGAAAAGTGACTTAGGAACTTAATG
>JASDQU010737177.1:229226-242111 GCA_032191745.1 Picea mariana | reverse complement strand
AATGCTTGGTCCCAGACCAAGACTCCCATGCCCCAGGCATGGTTACCCTGGTTACAAACCAGGGGCCCTGGTTACTAACCTAGGGTCTTTATCAATATATGTCACAGATCACATATCCCAGGAGTGCACTGGGTGCCCTAGATCTCATCTAGGGTCTTAGCCATCCTCCAGGAGAATGGCTCTCGCTGCTGCATGTAAATTCAACAGCCATTGAATTATTTTTCTTGCTTTTCCATTTCTCTTTCAAGCTTATCTAATCTTAATAATTGCCTACACATTGAGAAAGAAACCCCCAAAATCGTAAGGCTAGGAGAATTAATGTGTCGATGATTCCTTAATGCGTTGATGGTTAAAATATTCTAGATCTAGATCTCTTCACACATCCTTAGCTTAAGCCCTTGGGGCATAATCAACTTGCTTAATCTACTTGCATGTTTTAAGCCATCTTAAGATCTATCTTGTTTTACATGCTCTAATCCAACACACTAAATGGTTAATGCTTTGATGGTATAATAAGTGGTTTTCCTTTTCATGCTATTTCATCTCTAAGGCCATTTGCCATCACACTCAAGTTAATATATTGTTGGACATGTTGATAGTGTAGGCACACATCTAAATTTTCAGCTTTCTCTCTCACACTTAACTCTTCATATCAATGCTCTAATAATCAATGTTTAAGTGGTGATAAGCTTAAATCTTTTTTTCTTTCTTTGGCAAGTTGTCCTTGCCCTTGTTCATTAGCAATTTTTATAACAAGCTTTCATGTTAATGGTTTAACAAATGGTGATGAACCAAATCGTTATTCAACTTTCTTTTACATGCTTCACATGTGTTAATGTGCTTCATTTTCATGATTTATAACACATCTTAACAAGCTACAAAAAGTTTCGGTTTTGGCATTAAATCACCAATTTAAGGCAACCAAAAGTCATTAAAACACTCCCTAATACACCTAAATGTCTAACCAATTGATATATTTACTTAATAGACTTAATAGGGCACCTAAAACCACCATCTTTGCCATCTAAAACGGGGATTGAGGAAAACAACGGAAGGTGCTAGGCCGGGGACGGTCTCACGGCACGCAGTGTCCTTTCCAGGGAGTACTCGGTTCATTAGGGTTGACCTGTGAAGCTAGGGTAGGCCTCGTTGCCTCACTTCTTGAGCATCCAGCAACCATTTGGTAATTGGGGGAGGAGGTTTTTGGTGAAACACTTAGTTAGGGTAATAAAAATCTTCAAATCTTTAAAACCCTTAACTCACTAAGCAATTAATAACCTTGGTTCACATTGACATATCTTAAGGTTTAATACTTGCAACTTAATTTTCCAATATCATCCACAAGTAATGCTTTGTGGTTAATCAACTAAGTGCCTTAATCATTGTTGAACACTTGTGTTTAAACTTCTAAATCTTCTAAGTGTCCTTGGGAATATTGAGTGTTGATGTTGCCATTGAGGGGCAATCCAATAGAGTAAGTGTTGTTGGGGCATGCTTGGCTTTGTTGTGTTGATAATATCCATGCTTTGATCTTCTTTAATATCCTGCACAATAAACACACATGGTTAGCTTGTTTTTCTTGTAAATCTATTGTTGTATCTCTAGCATTCTTTATTGGTTGTAATTATCTAACATTTTTGAAGAGTAAACATTCCTTTGTAATCTTTGTAATCATGTTGTAATTGAATACCCCTTAACTCTAGTTGACCCCTTGCCCAACCTTAGGCACTAGTCTTAGTTGACTTAGGGAAAGGGTTTGCCTAACATTTTAAATCTTGCATCTTGCATTGTTGCCTTTGCATCATAGGTTAGACTCCCCCCAAACCTTAACTAATAAAAATCAATTCCTAGAACTTAAACTCTAAATCTTATCTAGAAACTAGGGTCTACCCCCCTTGGCTTCCCTAGGAGTAAGCCTAGACGAAAGAGGTTCTAGCCAAAGTGACAGCGTGGACTTTGAACCTAGGCATTGTGCCTCCAAGGACACACTAAGTGAGTAGGACTTGGCTCATGTTTGCAAGTGTGTATAAGGACGGCAACAGGACCAAACATTTATGTTACTTTATCCACCACAACATCACTCATGCAATTCATGTTCTTCACCCCCTCATCACATTCATCCAAATCCATCCAATCATACATGCCCACATTATACTCATGACCACACATATTAACTTGTTCATTCAAAGATCCATAAGGTCCCGTCTCATCATAAAGGTGAAGGAAGACTTGGCAAGTTGATTCATCATGAAATTGCTCACAAGGTCTACAATAATGAATAGCTTGGTGGTCAACCCAATTAGTGGATTCAAATGGATTTGGTGGTCTTTGATCTTGGGGAGGAGGTTTCTTAGGCCATTTGTCGTTTGGCCTATGTTGGGGCCTACTACCTTGACCCCATTCCATGGTTATCAATCTATTCTGCACGGCATTCATCTGACTGACATATTCCTTCAATTGATTAGCATGATTAATTTCCATTTGTTTAATCAATTGAGTGAGTTCCTTAATGCCATCATTAGAGGATTTCTGATTTTCAACATTTTTCTTCTTCTCATCAAACAGTTGGGAAGAAGATCCTCTAGTAAACCCAGGAATGTTAGACTTCCTAGCATCCTGCACGTTCTTATCAATTCTAATAGCCATAGCTTGTGCTGTCTTTAGATCTTGAGGGCCCTTATCCCTTAAGGCATACCTCATTTCACCTTCAAAAGCTTCCATATAATTAATCAAGATTGCATCTTTTGAAGGCTTAATATCATCATGGAGACTTTTCACCAAGTGATCAAACTTAGTATTAAACTCTTCTACAGTTTCGTTCTCTTTTTTATGACTAGAAGTAAGGGCAGCTAGCTGGAACCTGTGTTCCTTTTGATCACCCCATCTCTTCCTAAGTTCATTCAATATTTCATCAAGGGTGCCAAACTTGTTTTGATCAAAATCTGTAAACCATTCTACTGCGTCTCCTTCTAGTGAGTACACAAAAAGAGTCATCTTAACATCTTCTTCATCATGACCCCTACAATATTTCTCAACACACATCAGGAAGCTCGAGACATGAGACTTGGCACTAATAGCATCGTTTCCCTGAAAGGTAGGCAACTTGTCAATAGCTTTTTCAGGAACTGCATGTGGGGCACCTTGGATTGTTGCAAAGTTCAAAGGTCTCAACAAGATACTCATGGTTACGTTAGGAATATTAGTGGGATTATTAACAGTTTGTTGATTATTAGTTTGGAACAAGTATTGGATATCAGTGAGTGCTTCTTCTCCAAGACTTTCAAGTAGCCTCCTAAGAACAAGGCGATTTAGCCTCCTCCTATAAACCTTTTCAGGTTCAGGAAAAGAATAAATCACTCCTTGTGAAGTGCTCCTAGTAGTATACCTGACAAATTTGTTTAATGGAGTCGCCACTTGGAAAGGAACCACACAAAATCAATCAATGCAAGTTCAATGAATTTTAGGGACTAAAGTTTTTTATTGTTTAGTTCATAAAAAATTAAGTTAAGTCGTTTTGACCAAGGATAAATGAGTTATCCCCGGCAACGGCGCCAAAGATGTTGCCATTCTTATACACACTTGCAAATGTGAGCTAAGTCCTGCTCACTTAGTGTGTCCTTGGAGGCACAATACCTAGGTTCAAAGCCCACGCTGTCACTTTGACTTGAACCTCTTCCGTCTAGGCTTACTCCTAGGGAAGCCAAGGGGGGTAGACCCTAGTTACTAGATATGATTTACGTGATGTTCTAGGAGTTGATTTTAGTTATTTAAAGGTTGGGGGAATGTCTAACCTATGATGCAAAGGCAGCAAATGCAATGTGCAATAATAAGGATGAGAAGCAAGCCTTTTCCTAGGGCAACTAAGACTAGTGCCTAAAATTGGGCAAGGGGTCAACTAATGTTTGAGGAAGTTGAATTACAAAATGATTACAAAGTTTACAAATAAGTACAACTACTCCACAACAAAGTTAGGTACAAATACTTACAAAAAATGAATGACAGATGTTACAACAATTATAAGCAAGAGATATACAACAAGGTACAAAATTACAACAAGAATATCTAAGAACTACAAGATACAAAGAGACAAGTTAACCATGTCCTTTAATGTGCAAGAATTAAAGGAATCCAAAGTATGAAGATTATCAACACATTAGGCCAAGCATGCCCCAATAGCACTTGCTCTATTGGACTGATTTTCAATGGCAACCACAACACTCAAGACCCAACAAGATGATGCCTCCAAATGGGATGCGCTATCTCTTGAGGGATCACACCATAAAGAACACTTAACAGATAAAAATAAATGTTTTGAAAAATGAGTGCTCCACAATACTTAAAAGATGACACTTAGATGATTAATCCATGAAGCAAAACGAAATAAACTTGCATGTAAAATTATAAGGTGAGTGCTTGCAAGTATTGCTTAGACAACAACCATAAGATGTAACAATGAAGATAAGATGTCCAAATGCTTGGTGAATTAAGAGTTACTTAAAGATTTTTAGAGTTTGAATTATCCCTAGCTAAATGTCAAACCAAAATCCTCCTCCCCCAATTACCAAATGGTTGTTGGATGCTCAAGAAGTGAGGCAACGAGGCCTACCCTAGCTTCACAGATCAACCCTAAAGATCCGAGTACTCCCGGAAAGGACGCCGCGCACCATGAGACCGTCCCCGGTCTAGCACCTTTCATTGCCTTCCTCAAACCCCGTTTTAGATGGCGAAGATGGTGAATTAAGGTGTCTTATTAAGTCTAGTATGTTCTTATACCTATGGACTAAGTATTTTAGGGTGTTTAAAAGTGTTTGGGTGACTTTTACTTGCTTAAAAACAGTGAAATAATGCCAAAACCGAAACTTTATCCTGCCCAAAAGATGTGTTCTAAATCATGAGATTTAAGCATGTAAACATATATAGAACATGTAGAGAATCGTTGAAATGAAAGAGTTACTCCCACATTATTCACTTAACCATAAATATTTGCAAGCTTGAAAGAAATGAGTGCTTTAAATGGACAAGAATAGCTTGCCAATAAAAAGAGAAGATTGCTTTAAACCATCATCACTTAACCATGTGTGTATTGCATTAAGAACAAGTGTTAGGAAATGAAATTTGAAAGATTTAAAGCATGCAAATAAATTTATGCCTCAAGGGCTTAAGCTAAGATCTAGTATGTGAGTGTGAGATCTACTTCTAGAATATTTTATCCATGAGCATGAGCATATTAAAAACACACCCAACTAACCTAGCCTCACAATTTTGGGGGGTTGGTTGTGCCAATCTCTCACCCAAAGTGTAGGCAACAATGAAATAAATGACTTGGAATGAAAAGCACATTAAAAACCACTCTCAATGACACAAGGTGGAGGCAAGCCTTCCTTTTTTGTGCCAATGGGGTCGGAAGCAAAAATGACTTTACAATTCTAGAAAGAGGTAGGGAAAAGGGTGATTTTCGTTACCCAATCAAAGGATATGTCTTTGAAGTGTTGTGTGACCAAAAGTGGGCAGCATAACCCTAAACCTGGTAAGCACCTGCAAAAACCAGCAAGCTATTGCTTGTTGGAAATGCTGCACAACACAAAACAAATCAAGAAATTTTTTTGTTTTTATGCAGAAATTTTTCACATACAAGTACCCAAATAAAAGTTGATTTAAAATGGCCTATCTATGATTGTTAGCAACTGAAATATGGAATGAAAGAGCAGAAATATCAGATCTAAAAAATAATGGCGTTTAGGTAGGTTTTAAGAGTAGACTCTTCCTTGAGGCTATCCCAATAAAACCCTAGAGGTAAATCTACAAATCTTGTGAGAAAAGCTATAAAAATAGATAGAATGTGAGTAGATCTATATGGTAAAACAAAATATTTTGCAATACCCAAATAAACACTTCACTAGATCTATGATAATACTACCACAAATCTATCCAAACAAAATACTTTGCTTGGAGTTTCTACTCTAGATCTATAACTTGGAGCAAGCATAAGAAAGAGAACAATAGAACAAGATCACCTCAATAGTTGCAAGAAGTAACAAGAATACTCTTTGTTTCTTCAAATCCTCCAAAGCCTTTCTATTACTCAAAAAGAGAGTCTTGCAGCAACATGTTGCCCCAACACTCTCAAGAGAAAAATGGGAAAGAAGCAAAATGAACAAGAGAGAGAGAGATGAGGTGAAAATTCAGTAGAATAACACTAGCTCAAGAGATGGTCATCAAATGAGGGAGGGGAGGCTCTCATTTATACTTGGAGAGACAAAGTGACTCCTCTTGGATGAGATCCAAGTGTCAAACACCAAGCCAAAGAGAGCATCCCAAGGAGGGGGCACAACTTTAGGGTTTTGGAGTGGATTAGTGAGGTGGATGTGAGTTGAAGGAGGTGGGACCACACAAGAGGGTGATGTGGGAGGCTAGGAAGGGCGCACCTCATGAGGGAGGGGCCCACAACTCAAGTGGAAACAAGTTACCACGTTTTTGCATGGTGAGGGGGTGCAAATCCCCCTAGGGGCGTGAGGGTTTGAGTGAGTGAGTAGGTATGGGGATGTAAAACGGTTAGGCTAGGTTGGTTTAGGTTAGGAAACATCTCTCTCACCCTTTTCCATCATTACTTTACCCCATTTGCTTTAAAATTACAAAAATGACATTTTGACTATGTCATGACTTAGCAATTAAAATTGTTGTTTTGACTGACTGAGACTCCTGGTGGACAAACACCTAACAAAAGTTGTCCAACTAAGTTGAAACTTGGTCCAAGGGTGTAGGGGGTCTCATTCCATTTCTTTTGAGCACAAATACCCCTATCAAAATCCCAAGGACCTAGTTTTTACAATATTTGCTCAAAAATAATTAATTAATTAAATAATTAAATTTCCAGCCTTAGGAAAATTAATTAAATTTAATGAATTAAAAAAAAACCTATCTAGACTTGACGGAATTCCGCGAAACTTTCTAAGATGTCATACATGGTCATTTACATCATTCCTAAACACTAGCTACTAGAAGATAACTCCATTAGAATGTCTTTCACCACTTTGGAGGAATTATTATTGGTGGGAGGGAAAAACTCAAGGGAAATTGATAAGGCTGAAAAGCCCAATTAATAACCTGGAGATAAAAAACCCTCAGTGAAAGGAACTCCCCTAATGAAGAAATCCCAAGGTAACTGACCTAACTATGACCCATGCAGACCTATTACATTATTAACCCACGCAGGGATGCGGAAATTCTGTTTACAAAAATGTGTGCTGGAGGCATAAATTGCCCAGTTAAAACCAAAAAGTCTTCGACATACTAGCATCTGATGATGCATCTCTTCATGGTACATGGAGTTGACCCCCTAGTTGAATAGGCGGTCAACAGGGTGAAACTGAAAAAATGCCCAAAAATTGCTCATATGCTCTTCGGCACTGATGGCATCAGTACCGGTAAACTTAGGCAACCACTTCTCATACTTGGGTGGCATTTGCCTAGGGTAGTCTGGTATAGCTGATATGTCTAGCGGTTTAAGATACTGGATGACCATTGTCTTTGGTTATTGGCTGGGTTCGGTGCATTGGTCTGAGTTGTTGTGCTAGACATGGTGTTCAAAGGAAGACTCCCTCCGAAAAGTGATTTTACTATAGGAGAGTTTCGGGGAGGTTTTCTTCTGAAGGATTGAGGAGGGTTATTGTACCTCCTTGTGGTTTGTGGAGTCGCCAGAGAATTAGCTTGAAATTATCAAAAGATAAGGGAAATCACCCTAAGTGGAGTCACCAGGTAAGCTTGTAAGATAAATACTCTTGAGGAAAAGCTTACCGAAAAAGTGTCGTCTTGAGGAGAATTGACTCAGTGTTCCCTGGCAACGACGCCAAAATGTTATCGCACAGTTTGTAGTTAAGGTAAAAGACGGATGAAAGGAAGGCAAACTGTCGTAACTGAGACTATCCCACCACTGTCACCTCAATGGGATAGCTCTTTCTGTTTAGGGAGGAAAGGCCCAGGGGAGACATCCCCGGTGACCTGGGGTTTTGAGAAGGCAAAGGCTTGAAAGGATGAGTATAATATTCCCCGTCACAAGTCACCACCAATCAGAAAGTCCCGGCTAACCAGCCAATAAAGATAAGTAATAACCAAACAATGTACCTGCCCGAGACAAAGCAACAAGGAAACTATAGATGTGCAAGGTTACTTGTTGTTTAGTACTTCATATAAAAGACTCTGATAATAAGCAATTGACCAATAATATTGGTGAAGCAAATCAATGTTATACAATAGCAATGATTACACAATGTCACTTCACAATAAATGCTAAAGAAACTTTGCAACGATGAATAGCAATCAATGTAACAATACTAGAAGCAACGCTTTAGCCAATCATTCAATTGCTTTAAAGATAAATAAATGCTCCATAGATGTTTATAGCATGAATAGATGACGGCAACAATAGGGTTAGTGATTGTTAGTCTAATATATCGTTTGAAGGATTAGTAGTTGTTCAAAGTATTTGGATGTGTGTATGATCAAGGTACTCAACACAAGAAGTCTTAGATCAATGCGTCATTAGGGCAAATGGAGTCAAAAAAGCTGCAAATGTTGAAGGGCCGTGATGATAGTGATATGGCTAAAGACAAGAGGGTTAAATGTTCAGGTGTTGCTAAGGCAAGGTCTCAACAATGAAACCCTAGGGGAGAAAGGCTCACTAAGGTGTAGAAACCCTAGCCCTTAGTGCTTTCTCCTACTTCTTTAGCTCATTAACAAGAATAAAACGACTATCTTGAGTGATAGATGCTATGGCTAAGGACAAGAGGGTTTGATGATGAAGTGTTGTTAAGGCAAGGCTTCATCAATCAAACCCTACGGAAAACGGCTCACTAAGGTGTAGAAACCCTAGGCCTTAGTGTGTTTTCTCCTTCCTTGGCTCAAAGACAAGATAAAAAACGGCTAGGCTAGAAGAGTAGAAGTAGAGTGTTGTTATGGCAAGGCTCTATCTAACTTCAGCAAATAAAAATGGCTCTTAGCTTAACTTGGTAGGGACATGAAACAAGGACACCAACATGTGCTTGTCCCCTAGGGTTTAATCCAGCAAATTATCATAGCAAAATGCAAGTAAACAATACCATAACCATTCAAATAAGAAGTGTTTTGCAGAAATTCACTTACATTTATCAAGCATTCATATAGCCATACCCTAGTTGTAAACCTTCCACCAAGAAAATTTTCAAAAATAGCCAAGAAGAGACTCCTTCAACAAGTGCGCATCAATTTTTAGCCAAAAACCCTAGAGTAGGGCGCAAATTTCAGACCTCACTATGTGTGAGTGAAAGATGATGTTTAACATTGGAGTTTTAGCTCTCTACTTATACAATACCAAGTGACCTTAATAAAATTTAGGTCACCAAAAGGTCGACAAGACCAAAATACCAAATAATATTGTTTTACATTAAATGTCATAAATTAAACCCTAATCAAGCAAAAGTGAAGACGTCATGCCCTTTCTAGGGTGACGTTAGCCCTTTTTTAGGGCAGCATAGGCCTCCTAGAGCAAAACGTTAGCCCTCCTTAGGCCTCTCCAAGCTGCCACATGTGCCACAACTGCCATAACTGCCTCCCCAAAGCATCCATAATGTTGGATGACGTCATGGGCATCCAGGGTGACGTCATGGGCCTTCCAAGGCCAACGTTCCAGTGGAGAGGGTACAACCCCCCCTAGGTAAGGATCTGCCAAAGTGCCTCTGTGGAACGTCCTCCTCTTCTCCAGTGCAAACCCCTCAGTCCTGTCTCTACCCCCTGCTAGGGTCTAAACATCCATCTGGTGGGCTCTTCAGCCCCATGGAGGTCCGAACTAATCATCTCCCCATGTGTACCTGTCCAATATGGTACCTGTCCGTCGGGTATGATCCTGCACATCAACATATATGCCCTCCATGGGCTCATAAGTCACAGGGATCATCGCAATGTCAATCACATCCAACCATCAATTTTATTAAACATGTGCATAAAACCCCTTTTACCCAGTCAAGTGCTCAAAGACATTATACAAATTTGCAAGGCAAGTTTGGGGGAAGTGGCAGGTCGTACTATTGGGCTAGTGTCCACTGGAAATGGGATGTTTTTGGAAGAGATCAAATCCAAGTCATGTTGATGGGTGAGGTGGATAAGGGACGTCCTGACAAGGGGTGCAGTGATAGAAGGGAAATGCAAGGCTTACCTGTGGAAGCCTTTGTAGAAGGCGAGTTGCACCTGTCCTGGATGCAAATGTTTCCAAGCCCATTCATGCCTTTTATTCTTATTTCTTTATTGCTTTTTCTTTCAAGAAGCTAATTAGGGGACACTGCCCTGGCGTGGTGACCAGTGGTGGCAATGTTACCCACAAGCACTTTCACGGAAATAAGAAGGTTGGCTTGTGATGAGACCCCCTTTCTCTTGGCCATGCAACCAAGAGCCACTACCCTAGCGTGGTAACCAACTGCTAGTAGTGTCATACTGCTAGGTGCCAATGGACCTAATAGGCTGGCTCGTGATGAGACCCCCTATCCTCTGAATAGGTCCTGTTTTATTATTTTATGGGTCCCTCTTATTTCTTGCTGAGAAGCTTTTTACTGCTTTCTCGGGGATCCCTGAGCGAAGCATCTCAAGGTTTTATTTTTAGGCTTTTATCTTTTGTCAGCTGCTTTTACCTTCTGGGCCTTTAGCCCCTTCTTCCCACAAGGCAAGGTGCAACCCTTAAATGATTGGCCAACCCAATGCCCGGACCAATGTAATGGGATGGATGAGCGGGAAGTAAGATGGAAAGTGATAAGTATGACGGGAGCGGACAATGACTTTTCATGAATCCCCCCAGTGGCAACTCAAAGCCTATGGGCACAGGCTTACTAGGGCATCCTGTCATTCCCTCCAGGCATGGCCAAGTGAATAAGTATAAGATCCAAGCACCCGTTAGAAACAAAAAGAACTAGATGCACATATTCAAAGGTTTTGAGGATCAGAGTGACACATACTATGATACCTGGACTCATTACCTCATGGAGCAAGAACCATCTCCGATACAGGACCAAGTCGAGGTGATGGATGTTGTTACTACTGACAAAGTGGAGGCGCTGAAAGGAAGAAAAGATGGGCCCTCCAGGGCCATGCTCAAGTCGATTTGGCTCTCGGTACTCCATGTCTAGGACCTGTGGGCCTCGAGACATAATCTCCTTAGTTATCCATAAAAGTGGGGGATAAAAGGGATAAAAGGTAGTCTTTTCTAGGTACTCTCATTGTTTAGATCTAGCATTTAAGTTCTTTTAATTTGTTGTTTTAAAACAGAAACAAAAGATCCTAAGGAAAGAAGCTTTCTAGCTTGATTTCCTTGGTTCCTTTTTGCAATTTTTTGTATTTTTTCACTTAGAAATTTTTGGGTTTTCATATTTGTTATCCCCATTTTGTGGAATAACCAAGGAGATCGTGTCTCGAGGCCCTCAGGTTGCATATATGGAGTGTCGAGAGACTACATGACCAACAGTGTCCACTTGCACAGATGGAGGCCCTTCTCACCACCACAGAGGTCAGGATTTTCAGATGGCATCCACCACACCAGCTGGCTTCCGAAAGGCATTGAGCCTTGCTCCATGAAGTACAAGTCAAATATTATGGTGAGTCTCATTTCAATATTTGAGGCATTTTATGTATGTCGTATCTTAGACTGCTTTAAATTTCATGACATATGCTTGGACATTATGCCTTTTGCCTCGTTTCACCTTGGTGCTTGACATTGTGCCCTAGTAAGTGGTCTTCCTCGGGAATGGGTTTGCTACTAGGAACTCCCTTGAAGAGCCATTATTACCATTCCCAACCATACTTACCACTTTCCATCACCTAAAACCCCCCATTTCCTTGTCTCTTGGGCTTTTAGGGTGTATTTGTTAGAATTAGGGAAAATTTAAAAACAAAAATGCTTTAAAAATTTTCTATTTACTAGATCAGCATAAAGAAGAAGAGATATAAACTTTTGTAGCACATAGTAGCATTGCAGACTTCCGTAGGCTATAGAAAGCAAAGAAAAGGGGGTCAAAATGGTTATTTGTAGTCACTTAGGCCTAAAATGTTATATTTCTAAAGTGACATTAGGAAAAAGGGAAAAAGGGTTACAAAGTAACATTGTGACTAATAGTCAATTAAACATTAGGAAGGTCGCTTTAATCTTTTAAGTTAAAAGGATCACAAAAAGGTTTCTTAGTGTTTCTTACATATATGTTTCAGCTTCTCTTGAAGGACTCTGGTAGCTTCCTGTTATTTCCACCGTGTAATCCATCTTTTTTCAAAATCAACTTGATTTTTCCTCATAGATTCAAGCAATGAGTGCATTTGATCTCTGTTATCCCCGATATCTAGGGATAACCAGGAGATCATGTCTCGAGGCCCACAGGTCCTAGACATGGAGTACCGAGAGAAGGATTGACCTGAGCATGGCCCTGGAGGGCCCATCTTTCTTCTTCTTCGCCAGATTTGTCCTGTCATCAGTAGTAGCTTCCATCACCACCGGCTTGGACTTGCATCGGAGAGGACTCTTGCTCCATGAGGTAATTGGTCCAAGGTATCATGGTATGTGTCATATTTGATCATTATAACCCTCTTGTATATGCATTAGGTTCCTTTCATTTCTGATGACTGCTTGGATCTTACACTAATCCACTTGACCATTGTTGGGGTGATTGATGGGGTGACTTAGCAAGTTGATATTCATGGGTTTTGGTTAGCCACCAAGGGGGATTTGCAGAGCCATCGTCCGCTCCCACCATTTTTATCATATTTACATCTTATACCCCGCACATCCATCCCATACCCCTAGTCCGGCCATTAGGATGACCTTTGAGGGTTACACTTTGTCTTGTGGGAAGAAGGGGCTAAAGGCCCAGGGGGTAAAAG
>JASDQU010737177.1:192903-208451 GCA_032191745.1 Picea mariana | reverse complement strand
CAATAGCCTTTTACATTCTCTCATACTTAGAACACTTATTACAACAGTGGAAATACGGAAAAGGGGGCCTTTTCAGGCCCTGCTGAATTACTGAATTTTGCATGTATGAACACTGCTTGCTCATCCTTCGGTAGCTCTTCAGGAAATCCAGCTTGTGCAACCTGGTGGATAACAGGAGGAACACCTCCAACATCTAGATGAGGTGATGGGCATATTGGACAAACAGGAATTGTATGCGAAGTTGTCCAAATGTGAGTTTGGGTTGACAGAGATGCTCTATTTGGGGCATGTGATTGGAGATCAGGGAGTGCAGGAGCACTGGGACAAGATCCAAGCGATTTGTGATTGGCCTCCGCCGAGGAACACTACAAGGTTAAAAAGCTTCATGGGCTTATGCACTTACTACCGGAGGTATGTGAAGGGTTTTTCTCAGTTGACAGCCCCACTGACAGATTTGACCAAGAAGGGGGCCTTTGAGTGGACAGATGAGGCACAGGGGGTCTTCGACAGGATGAAGGACATCATGAGTTCGTGCCCGGTCTTAGCTTTTCCGGACTTTACCCAACCCTTCGTGTTGGAGTGTGATGCATCAGGAGTGGGTATTGGAGCCGTGCTTATGCAAAGGAATCATCCCATAGCTTTCGAGAGTCGGAAGCTTAGAGATTACGAGAAGCTCTACTCTACTTATGATAAAGAGATGTTGGCCATCATGCATGCATTGGCCAAATTCCAGCACTATCTAGTGGGCAATAGGTTCAAGGTCAAGATGGATCACAACAACCTCCGATTCTTCTTGGAGCAGAAGGAACTGAATGACAGACAACAGAAGTGGGTGAGTAAGATCTAGGCCTACGATTTTGAGATTGAGTATGTGAAGGGAAAGAACAATGTCGTAGCCGACGCTCTTTCTAGGATGCCCCCTACTCTATCTTTGATGGACATATCGGAAGACTGGAAGAGTCTTCTACTGGTAGAGTATTCCAAGAACAAGTTTGCTTGCGAGGCCTTGGATGGACAGGTTACAGATGACAGGTACAAAGTGGTGGATGATGTCATCTACTACAAAGACCGAATTTATTTGGTTCCAGGTTCGCACATCAGGCAGAAGATCATGCAGGCAGCCCACGACTCACCGTTAGCAGGACACCAGGGGTTCCTGAAGACTTACAGGCAGGTCCGGGAGAGGTTTACTTGGAAGAATCTCAAGGGAGATATACTGAAGCACGTTCAGGAGTGCGAAGTTTGCCAGCGGAACAAGGTGGAGCACACCCATCCGGCCAGATTATTACAGCCATTGCCCATTCCAGATCAGAAATGGGAAAGCATCTCCATGGATTTCATCACCGGGTTACCCAGGGTGCAGGGGAAGGATTGCATTTATGTCGTGGTGGATAGACTCACCAAGTTTGCCCACTTCTTTGCTATTCCTTTAGACTACTCAGCAACACAGGTGGTCGAGCTATTTTTCAGAGAGATTTTCCGTTTGCATGGGTTGCCCAAAACCATCGTCAGTGATAGAGACAGCAGGTTCATGGGAGGTTTTTGGCAGGAGCTTTTCAGGTTGGTAGGTACCGAGTTGACACCGAGTACTAGTTTACCACCCGTAGACTGACGGATAGACAGAGATCATGAACAAATGGGTGGAAGGTTATTTGCGGAACTACATTTCTAGGCAGCAGAGAGCTTGGCTGAAGTGGTTATACCTGGGGGAGTACTGTTACAACACCACCCATCACATGTCCATTGGCATGACCCCTTTTCTGGCACTCTACGGCTACGAGGCCATGACTTTTGCAGACGTATTTGGTGACAGTAGGGCACCGAAGGCCAGGGACTGGATACAGGACAGCCGGGATATTTTGAGAGCTTTGAAGGAGAACATGAGGGTGGCCCAGAATCAGCAGAAGATGTATGCGGACAGGCACAGAACCGAGCGCTCGTTCGAGGTGGGAGATTTAGTGTTCCTGCGACTACAGCCATACCGACAATCTTCATTGAAACAGAAGGGGGCCGAGAAGCTCAAACCTCGCTACTATGGGCTTTACAGGATAACTCAGAAGGTGGGACAGGTTGCATACGAACTAGAGCTACCTGAGGGGAGAAAGATTCACAACGTGTTTCACGTATCGTGCCTTAAGCAGGTAATAGGACAACAGGTGGTTGCCTCACATGAGTTACCCCCTTTGGATGACGAAGGGCGGTTGGCCACAAGCCCCGAAGAGATTTTACAGGTACGGGAGAGGAAGCTCCGTAACAGGGTGGTCAAAGAATTTTTGGTGAAATGGAAGGATCTACCTGTGGAGGATGCTACTTGGGAAAACGAGAAGATGTTACAGTTTCCAAGTTTGAAGTTGCTTGAGGACAAACAAATTTGGGCAGGGAGGACTGTAATGTCCCATTTTTCCTAGACAGTCAGAATACCGTGGTGGTTTACCCAGTTTCCCGTAAACCATTAGACGGATGAGTTAGGGAAATGATATTGGTAAAGTCACTTTCGAATTATAAAGTGAAAACTTAGGAAAAGTGAGTTTATTAATATTAAACCCCTCTTTGAGGGTATTTCTCTCCAAATATTAATTAAATGAAAATATTAATGGAGAAAAAGAAAAGTGGAAGAGAAAAAGGACGGATGAGAGTTGGAATAGGGATTATTGACTATTCATTTTTAAAAACTTGAGTTTGGAGAAGAGCTCGGAGAGCTAGCGAGGGTTTCAACTGGAAACCCATTTCGGTGCTCGGATTCGGCAGTGAAACTATCTGCCCTAGCCGTGAGATTGGAGGAGCCATTCCGGTTTCTCATTTGCAGGGATTGGCATCGTGATTCGAAGAACTTCATTGAAGAAAGCATTTCATTTGCAGATTGGGCAAGAAGGGGCATTTTCTCTTTGGCACGAGTTGATGGTTTGGGAGTTTCCTTGAGCTGGGCGCAACCATCATTATTTTGCTGCGTGTTGACCACTGGGGGCTGAGTCGAGCCTCTTACTAGGCGTGGAAATCTCCGGCTGGGCGTGACCTTCAGCTGGCAATCTTTGCTGCTCATCATTTGTTGGCTACGTGTTATATTTTGCTGGCCGAGTTCTCTATTCTAGAGCTGCGTGTTCCTCATTGTGGCTGCGTGGAATGACAAGGAGGGACTGCTGCTGGTCGATTTCTATTGGAGGGTGGTCCTTTGCATGGTGAGAGGCATACCATCGAGTTGAGGCTGCTAAACCATCCCAATCAAACAGCAACGAATTAATTGTTTGGGCCGTCCCCTTCATCAGCACGTGTGGACAGATTTGGGACGTTTTCTCATGGCAATTCGTGACTGGAGGTTCCAAGTCTTATACAACAGTCATATTCCTCATCTTTGAGAGGTATTTCTGCTTCATTTTAATTGTCATTGGCTCAGCCTCTTTAATTCAATAAAATCAGCCAGAAATTGGTTATGTGCTCATTTAAATGTGACTGTTTTTTATCATTATCTTTATGGGTTTTGTTTAATGTCAAACTACTACACTTGGCACTTCATCGGGGAGGTATAAGGTGTTAGAAAACCAACCAATCAGCAAACCAAACAAAGAAACAGACCGTTGTTCACTTAAATTTCATCTACAGCAGTTAAATACAGAAGCATGCAAAGTGTTTGACGAAAGTCCAACACCAGAGCAAGAAGGTTTTTCCCAAGTTTGCAACTTAGAATATTTCATGGAATAGAAGAGAATCATGGATTATTTTATTATGAATGAAAATCTGAATACAATAATCCAATAGTTGCTATGGCAACTGCACTACATCAATGAAAAACACACAATGACGAAAAACACACAATGACAAACCAAAACCTGGATGATGTCACGGCCACCACCAGAAAAACCTATGAATCTGCGCCTCCAAACTGATATCAACCCACAAATGAAACTCAGTTGAAGTTCCTGGATGGATCCTCCTTGTCTAGCTAGGGTGGATATTGCACCACCGAAACTAAACTGCAATGGTGGAAGGGTTTTGCTAAACCCTAAATAAGCAATGGCTCCCAAGAGCACTCCAAAATGAGAGATCAAATCATAATGACAAAGTCAGGTGCAACCCCTCCTTTTATCCTTCTCCCATGCCTTCTATAACTTTCCCCTTTTTGACTAAATCAAATATGACTCTTATTCTCCTTTTACTTTCACTTTAAGATTAAAAGTCACTTTAATAATGTTTACGTAACTTGTTAATCTAAAGTTACTTTATTTCCTTGATGTCACTTTAAAAACATAACATCTCCTAACTCAATGACATTAAATAACCCCTTTTGACTCCCTTTTTCTTCACTGACAAGCCACGGAAGTCATTTCCACTGCAGAACAGGGGAACCCAAAAATTGGGACATTACAGAACATGCAAGTAGTTTGAGACATTTTATTAGTGACCACTTAATAGAAGTGTGAAATAATTCTATCTTGTAATTTTACTTTAAAAATAAAAGAAAGTTAAAGTCTAATGTTTTGAAGTCAACTAGTCTTAGGAATCTAAATGAAATCTTCTAGAAGTTCTAGAACATCACTTTGATTAGGATTTAATCTTAGTTGTATATCTCACAATTGAGATAGGTGACCACTAGAATTGAGAAGATTAGTTATCTTCTCTTAAAGCATAAATAGGACAAGATAGGAGAGGTCAAACACATATTAGAAAACAGCAAGAGAGCTGGAAGAGGGCAGAGTGCATTCAAGGAGAAGAAGAGGAACATATTGCTGAAGTGACCAGCAAGTACAGCAGGCCATACAGGCCGTACCACTACTGTAGGAGTCATTTCTTCATGCGCAAGCTGTACACCCTCAGATCTGGTTGTACACCATTAGATTTGGCCATACACTATTATTTTAAGCGATTTTATTGACTGTACAGCTGCTGGTTCAAAGCAGGCTGCAGAGGTCACCTTGTAAGCTTTGATCAAAGAAATGAAAAGCCGGTTTGAAGAAGAATTCCCAATGTATGTGTTTTATTTCTTCAACTGTTCATTTTTCAGCTACTGCGTGATTGATGGAATGTTCAGAAATTTAATTTTCTGCTATTAAATAAATTCTGTTTTTGAGTTATTTAATGAGAGAACAATAGGACTAAGGACAGCAATCACATAGGCTTGAAAAATTTACACTTAACACAGTGGGCTAGCTTGAGTGGTTGGATGCTTTGAGATTCATGAAAGAGGTCTTGGGGAAGATCCCCCAGGTTTGTTGCTTCTATTGCGAGCCTCACTCGATGTCCCTACCGAGTCAAGTGTCGTAATCAGCGGCTACGGATTTACAATGGGTACCATCCGCAAAACACAGGGAAATACTGGGAAATTTCTCTATGAGATTTTCATTGAAAAGAAATGAACATAAACATAAGTGTCAACATTATGCCTAGGTAAAAAGTAAATGTAACTTAGGCTTAGTAAAAAAAGTAAATTAAGTTAATTAAGTGAATTCAAAGTTAAGACATACTAGTGTATCTTTTGGGATTTTGTTAGTTATGTCCAAATGTATGTACTTAAGGTCATTTTCTATAATGAACAATCATCTAGCATCATGCATTTCTCTCTCCATTATTTTTCTTAACAATAATCAATGATGTTATGTTCACAATTGCATCTGCAAAAATTATTCTTTGCCAATCTTATGCACTTACCATCAATATTAAAACTTAAAAGTAATGAAATCATGACAATTTACTAGCCAATATTCTTAGTATTGACTATTGACTACATATTCACATATACTAATTACACACCAATGTTCCTATCAGGAACTAAATATAGTAATTTCTTCATTTCAAATCATGCAAGCTTCGTATTGCAGATATTTGCAGCTGCATAAACCTCTTTGCATTGTAGTGAGTCTGATATTGATTCAACTCTTCTAAGATAGTATTGAATGGAGTCAGTTTTCTAGGGATTTAAGTAGGGAAGAATCCTCTTCACATTCCATGGAATTCAAACTTTACATTTTGCCAATGGTTATTTGTTTTCTATCATAAACAAAGTCAACCATCCTATATTCTACAATCAATAGTCTAGTAAAACACAAGCATGGCATTGTTAGTTGGCGTTGCAAGCCTTGCAAGTTCATCTATTGAAAGGCATTATTAAAATTAAGCTTAACTTGCAAGCATCACAGAATTTTCAACACCACTAGAAGATTCCTATCGCCATACCATTGTATCTATGAAATGTCCATTTGTCACATTGCACCGCCCCCCACCAGATATCCGTACCTAACACAATGATACAAAGAAAGGTTTCTTAGATAAGATAAGATAATTTTATTAATGTCCAACGACTAACCACAAAAGTAGGTCAATGGGACTAACAGGTACAATCTAATGTAAATACAATGTGGAAGTGCAAAAGCAACTCCTAGATCAATACTGAAAGAAAAACAGAGGTAAGTATCTAGCTAGGAACATTAATCTAACTGTCTTATCAAAGCAATAATTGGTATAGAGTAATAAATGCACAGTAGAAGCAAATAAGTTGTGAAAGAAAAATTAAATCCAAGCAAGAAGAGATACAATCAAAACTTTAGTCTCTTGCAAGAAGTAAGAATATGCATATAGATATTGCTCTTGTTTTTATAATGTGCCAGTGACACTAGATGTAAAATATTTAATTGCAATAGAACTTTAACATTAGGGACATGAGCATACATAAAATTCAACTATACAATGTGAGAGAATACTAGGACCTGTTACCCCTCACATGACATGAGTGGTAAAGGTATATTTGCAGGGGTGACTTACAGAGAATTTTCTTGGCTTGAGGATGATGGTGGTCCTTGAGGGATCATTTGGTGGTTGTTTTCTTAGTGATCTCAAGCTCCCTGGTCGATGGCCTTGGTTCATGGGCGATGGCTTTATTTTGCTTAAGATGGTCTTGCATAGGTGATACACATTGTCTTGCTACCTATTATATCTCTTCATGGTTATGGTGATACCTTCTTTGGCACTATGGTGTTGGTGGATGGCATATCCATTTACACTTTTCTCTTCATATTGCTTGTTTACCTCACATGATCCATTTTGACATCACAAGTATTTGCAAATTTGTATAGAGGTTTAATCATAATGTTGATATTATATGAGGAAGATATGGTCTGTGGAGCGCTCACCTCATTAGTTGGAGTAATTTCACACTCGGTCATTCATACCTTCTAAATTCATGAGTGCTGGTGCCAGTTCAGATTTCTACAGGAATGAAGCAGTCGGTTTTTTTTAGAACTCGGAAAGGATGGTATATGTTTCGGTGATATTACAGCCTGCAGCAGCTGAGATCATGTATTTGAGGTTGAGAAAATCCCAGGGGTATCCTGGTTCCCATATCTAACAGAAAAAATCTCTTCCAATTCACAACCAAGAGAAGGCTCTGATTTCTCAAGTAACCCTGAGGTCACACAGCTCAAAGACTCAAGAGAAGCTTATTTCCTACAAGAGAAATCGAATTGAAACTGAAACAGCTTTATGAAACATCAACAAAGCTTGAAAAGTGAGTAGCCTTGACATAACTTGGAGTTCTGGATCTGTTGCATATATTCAATGCGATTCACAGATTTCAAGGTTGAAGGATCAGCTACAGAAATAAGGGAACAGCCAGCACTCATATCAGCCCAGTAAGCCAGATCTGTGATTACCTTTTTTTGTGTTTTTATGTCCAGATTTGGAAGTGCATCTCCAGCAGGTTTGAAAAATGATATTGCTCCATTAGTTCTGCCTGGAAGTTGTTCATTATGAAGAGTTGGTTATTAAATAAGCCACATCGGAGGAACGTCCAAGATGATAAAACAGATGGCAGCAAACCCCTTGACATGGTCCACATTCCCAGTCTTGAATCACCCGAGGAAACGGGTCAAACACCAAATCAAGCGATCCATAATTTGGGGGATGAAAATCATATTGTATTATGATTTTGTTGGAACTTTGCATCTTCAATGCCCTAATCAAGGAGGACAACTTGGTCATGAAAGACGTGGCATTTCAAGCCTAAAAGGGATAGACAGAGCAATCATTGCCATAAACAAAAAAGGGGTAAGGTCGGCCCTACTTGCATATTCACAATTTTAAGTTTGGCCCTGATTACTCTGTCGGCCATTTATGCCTTTTAAGGTCGGCCCCAAATCTCAGCAAATTAGTATAAAAGGGAGACAGGATTTCATTCTTAAATCATCAAATTTCACTTGGCTCTGAGATTTGTGCCCTAAGAAAACTCTAGGCACTGCTCTGGTATCATCTCTGCTGCTCAAGCCTCAAACAGCAAATGGAAGGATGGAAGTCAGTCCAAAATCACACACAGAATTAAAGGGATTTGTTTTAGTAGCCAAGTTTATAGCTGGAAATGCAGAAACAATTGTTTTCTGGAAGGGTCTTTCTCAACCCTCAGGTTTGGCCATCTATCAAACAAAGCACCCTATGTTCAAAGAGAATATGTAACAGCAGAAAGGGCTCTGATTGGCAGCAGAAGACAACCTAAAGATACCATACGGCAAGGGTATCATTACAGCCAGCAAAGCAAATCACTTTCAGATCTGCTCACATTTTGAGGACAGCTGGTGGTTGGATTCAGTATACATCTACAGCCCCTAGAATACTTAAACATGTGCCTATGCCTATCCTGGGGCTGTGATCTGATAGCTCAGAACTGAACTTGTTTCAACCAGCAGTTGAGATACTTCCAGCATCTAAACCTGTAGCACCAGCACACATTATTCCAGCAGTCAAAAATAGTGTTGAAAGTATCCAAGAAATTTGTGACAGCAACTTACCAGCAGTATTCCCATATGTTGTGAAGCAGATCGGCCCTCCACACCAGCACCAACAAGCAGCATTCTTGGGAGATTAGGAGGTGTCTTTGTAATGTTTCCATTTTTGGATTCCCTTGCCCGGCAGTTGAAGATGACCTTATGGATTTATGTTGTTGATGTTAGTGGTAGCATCGGACATGTACTTCTACATTGGCATGTGTCTAGCATGTGGAAGTCGTCGAAAGCCTTCTATCCTTGAGTTTGCTTTAGTTAAAAAGAATTAATTAAAGTAAAAGTGTTTTTTATTAGTTAATTGAGTTATTTAAGGAAATGCTAAAAGTAATTAGCATGTAAATCTCAAGTGGGTGTGAGAAGTAATCTCAATCGTCAATCACTTTGGAGATTAGGTTTAGATTATAACTCATGATTATAAAAGCAAGGCTAAGGTGAAGGAGGAAAACACTTGTGTGAGATACACTTGTGATCGACTTTGGTGAGAGATCAAGGTCAAGACTTTTGGTGAGATACCAAGGTCGAAGATAGCAGAGAAGGACTTTTGCTATTTTGGAGGGTGTAGAAGTAGAGAAGGACTTTTGCTTACACAAGAGTGAAGAGATCTCACTAGTTGGGTGAAGTGATTTCATCCAAGTGTTGATGTAGAGAGGGTTGTGTAAGATCCCCTTCCATATGTTAAATTATTAATTAAATAAAGTACCAAGGCAAGTGTTTCTCTTCCCTAGGCACCTAAGGGGGAGAAAGTGCCTAATGTGGGTCCTAGTCATTTAATTTGTGAGATGCAAATTAAAAGGGGACTTTATGACTAAAGTGAGGGTGAGTGAAGAGATATCAAATCTCAGCCACTCATCTAATCTATCTCAACCGTTAGATTAGAACACCCCTCACCTTCCCTCATGAGGTCGATTAGGGCAAGAGGGCGCACCCATTGTGGGTTGTTGTTGCATTCTTGTTGAGAGAGCAAGAGAGAGGTCGAGCTGGCGAAGAGAGACAGCATTTGCTGAAGGAAAGCACGCATCCCAAGGCAAAGAGCAGGCATGGTTTTCAAGGCAGCAGACAGCAAGGAAGAACAGGCCGTACCATACGGATTTCTAGAGGCCGTACAACATTAAATGTGCACAGAAATTGAGGAGGACAGCAGCTGCGGTTTCTGAGAGTATTGGCACGCTTTTCAAGGCTGTCGTACAACATTTAATTGGCACAGAAATCGAGGAAGGAGCTGGGCACGTTTTTCTGGGCAGAGAAAATCCGTACAGTGCATATGGACATGCAGAGAAGTAAAGGGGCCGTACTATCATAAATTCTGGGCGCATTTTTCTGAGTATTGGCACGTTTTTTTTCAAGGCATTTTTACTGTTGGGTTTTTCGTACAGCCTTGGCAGATTTTAGGCACAAATTTCGAGGACAGTCCGTACAGCATTTATTGCTGAAACAGCTGTACAGTGTACGAATTTCTGGGACAGAAATTGAGAAGCTTTTCCGGACAGTTTTGAAGGCGTCTTTGCTGAGCAAGAAGACTGAGATAAGTTTGTCTTTTAATTTCTGAAGATGAATATGCTGTAAAAGAATTTCTCAGAAGCCCATAAATAATAAAAAGCCCTCTCACTGGTTTTCCCCTTGTGGGATTTTCCAGGGTCGAAGTTAGACCAAAAATCTCTGTCTATAAATTTTCTGAGTTTTGCATGCTGCTAATATTTTATTTCTGCGTTGAAAACGATGTTCAGAATCCTCTTGTTTCAGTTTTGAAGTTTATTTTCTGCTAAGTTTTTATATGCTGAAACTGTGCTAAAACTGGGTTTGGGCATTTAACTTTGGCTGAAAAATCAGCGAGACTGAAACTGGGTTGAGGTCTAAAATTTTAACACCATATGACCAAGGCACTTGAAGACTTAGTAGCCTAGTTGTTCCCCCTAGGCTATAGTCTCATCTAAAAGGGGGCTAAGGTGGCCAAAATATGTCATTAAGCATGCTGAAGTCAAATTAGAAAAAGTGGCATTGGCAAAAAAAAGGAGATATAAGTTAAATGGCTAATATAAGATAAATGAAGATAAGACTTTAGAAAGCCAATTAACAATCTAATTGAGAAATTAGAAACTGGAGTATAAAAGAGGATGAGGGCGTTGTTATCCACCAGTTTGCACAAGTTGGATTTCCTGAAGAGCCGCCAGAGAATGATGTGCATGTGATCTAAATGTATCTCTCTCTTTAAGCCTTGTATCTCTTTCTTTCTTATGTGTTGATTCACTTTATGGTTTAAGCTTTAAACAACACATTTCTGAGCACTTTAAGTTTCGGCCATCTCATTATTTTGCACTTTTTAAGTACTTTTAAACTCTCGAAACACTCTTGTAATCACCTAAAAGTCTACCTAATTGATATATACACTTAATAGACTATTTTAGGGTACCTTAAACCGCCATCTCCACTATCTAAAACGGGTTTGAAAAAAACAACGGAGGGTAGTGGCAGGGGACTGTCCCGTGGCGCTCAAGGAGGGTGTCCTCTCCGGGAAGTACTCTTATTGTCAGGGCTGACCGTGGAAGCTAGGGTGGGCCTCGTTGCCTTACTATCTTGAGCACTCGGCAGTTATTTGGCAACAGGAGGAGGAGGCTTTGGTGAAAGCCAAATAAACTTAAAATCCTTAAGAAAAGCCTAACTATTAAACCCTTGGCCACATCTAATTATATTTGGGGGGTTTTGATAGCAAAGAGTGTAGATTGTCCTCATAGTATTTGTGCTTAATCTTGATAATCTTATTGATGAAGTAACATGTTGATGATCTAGTGTAGATGATGATGTGGTGAATGCTCAAGTCTTCTTTTTCCTGCACACATTAAACATACTTGGTTAGATTGTAATATCTCATTCTTTTGTAAAGCTTGTAAATGAATGTATATGATATTCTTTCATTGAGTTATTCTTATTTGTAAATCTGTAACTTATAATTTTGTTCATAACTTGTAATTCTTTTGTAATCAACCACCCCTTAACATAGTTGACCCCTTGCCCAATTTCTAGGCACTTGTCTTAGTTGACCTAGGGAAAGGACTTGCTTGTCATGCTAACCCTTGCATATTGCATGGTTGCCTTAGCATTTTAGGATTAGAATCCCCTCTAACCTTAAGAAATTAAAATTAACTCCTAGAATCTAACTTAATTCATCTAGTAACTAAGGCTACCCCCTTTGGCTTCCCTAGGAGTAAGCCTAGACAGAAGAGGTTCCGATCAAAGTGACAGTGTGGGCTGTGAACCTAGGCATTGTGCCTCCAAGGAGACACTAAGTGAGCCGAACTCAAGCTCGCATTTGCAAGTGTGTATAAGGACGGCCACAGGCCCTCCAAGGCCATGCTCAAGTCGATCTGGCTCTCGGTAGTCCATGTCTAGGACATGTGGGCCTCGAGACATAATCTCCTTAGTTATCCCTAAAAGTGGGGGATAACATTTGGCTCCAACTCGAGGACATTTGCTCACCATAGAGCGCATGAAAACCTCAACATCTCTGGCATGACCTGTAACCTGCTTGATCTCAATAGAAACTATCAGTAATCATTTGGGGTGGTGATATCACCCCCAACTCATATATATATAACTGAAAGCAGACATATGTACAAATGTGAAAGAAAACTACTCTAGTATGCAATGCAAATGGTATATACAATGAATGCAAATGCCTACGTACTTGCCTTCACTTACCTGTCATGCTGCTGGCGGGTAGTAACGCTTGATGTGCAAAGCGTTCACTGGCATCTTCAAAGCTTCTCCCTCCATGGTTCCAAGGTTGAAAGAGTTCGTACCTGCATGACTCATGATCTTGTAAGGACCTGTCCATAGCCCATCCAACTTCTTGTGCATACCAGGCTTCTCCCTTCTCTTATCCCATAGTAACACGAGATCTCCCTCAGTGAAGTCTCTCTCCTTCGCCCTGTGATCAAAGGTGTTTTTTATCTTCTCTTGGTTTCTTCTCATTTGTTTTAGAGTGTTTCTTCTAGATTCATCCAATTCTATCAATTGGTTAATTCGCCCTTGGATTGCTTCTCCATCTGTAGCATACTGTTGTGCAAAACGAAGGATGGGAATCTAGAGGTTCACATGAAGCTTTGCTTCTAATCCATATACTAGCTCAAAAGGGATTTTTCCTGTCAAGGTCTTTGTTGTTATCCGATCTGCCCACAAGGCATACTTAATTTTGCTATCCCAAGACCTCTTGTTTTCTCCCACGACCTTTTTGATAATATTCATAAGGTTCTTGTTGCTAGACTCTGTTAATCTGTTTCCCTACGGGTAGTAGTTGGAGGAGTCTGATAGGACAATGCCATACTTGAAACAAAATTCCGCTAGCGCATGGGAGCTAAATGCCTTTGCATTGTCTGTGGTGATCTTGGAAGGGACACCAAACCTAGTTATAATTCGTTCCTCCAAAAAATTCATGACTACTTCCTCGGTGGCCTTCTTTGTGGGGATAGACTCTACCCACCTGGTGAAATAATCCGTGGCTGTTAGGATCCACCGGTAGCCATTACTTGAGTTATCCTTAAACTCTCCAATGAAATCCAGATTCCAAACCCCATTGTTGAAGGGGAGCCTCTACCACTACGGGTTTTAAAGGTTGTGCTGGGAGTTTTGGTTTTCCAGAGAAGCACTGGCAAGGCTAGCAAGATCGGACATATCGGTGAGTATTAGAAAATAGTGATGGCCAATAATATCCAGCCCTTAGGATCTTGTGGGTGGTAGTGCAGGCTGCGAAATGTCGACCACAAAATCCAAAGTGTAATTCTTTTAGTAGTTTCTCAGCTTCCTCTTGGTTGACACATCTAAGGAGAACCCCATCGGGATCTTTCCAACCAAGGCCATTTTCGGTCAAACAGTATTTCATAGCCTTAAGTCTTAAAGCCCTTCTTTTGTAGTCTACTAGGTGATCGGGGCATGATAAATTCTTAAGGTAATAGATGATATCGGAATATCGCTCATCATGTTTTAATTCGCTGACCACTACATTTATCTGTTCACTTTCTCCCCTCTGTATGGCCTCTTGGTTGCTCTCGGTTAGCATCTGGGCCAGACCTTGTCCCTTTATTATCTTGGAGGTTTTTATCTCTAAGTCATACCCTTGGATTTTGGAGACCCACTTGCCCCTAGTACCCATACAATCTTGCTCCGATAAAACATCCTTTACTGTCAGGTAGGGGACATAAGCTTTGATTTTATTTTAACCAACGTAGCTTCTAAAATGATTGAGGGATTTCACCAAGGCATATGCTTGCTTCTCAGTAATGGAGTAATTCAATTCTGAATCTCTAAGGACTTTACTCATGAAAGCCACGGGGTGTTCATAATCATCAGCATCCTTTTGCATTAAAACACCTACAATGGTATCCTAGGAGGCAAACGAGAATATTATGAAATCTCATGAATAATCAGGGTTGATCAAGACTGGGGCTTGGGAGATAGCGTCCTTTATATATTCAAAAGACTTGATGGCTTTATCATCCCACCTGAAAGCAACGTCCTTTTTTAGCAAAGCAATCATGGGTTTTATCCTTTCGGCAAAGTTTGGGACAAATCTTTGAATGAAGTTGATATTTCTGAAAAAGGATTGCAAGGACTTTTTGTTGATTGGGGGGCAGACATCTTTTATTGATTGGACCCTTTCAGCGTTTATGGAGATTCCCCCCTTTGAAGCCACGTGACCCAAAAGTTTTCCTTCATCGATCCCAAAAACGGACTTCTTAGAATTTAAGGAGATACCATACTTTCTACATCGTTCAAAAATGATCCTGAGGTGTGAAATGTGGTCCTTCCTATCCTTCAAGACAACTGTGAGATTGTCTTGGTAAATTTCTATGATTTTCTGTATGAGGTCCCTAAAGGAAAAATCCATTGCTCTCTGGAAAGTGGCACCGGCATTCATAAGACCAAACGGCATTCGCAAATACATAAATGTTCCCCAAGGTGTAGTAAATGTCGTTTTAAGCTGGTCCGTTTTAAGCTGAAGTATTAAGTATTTCCATAAAGTCATAGTTCATTTTGGATGGTGAAGGCTATTCCCATGAGGAAACCCTTCTTGTAGACCCTGAAGCCCTTATTGATCTTGATTGGGTGAGGGATTACTTCAACCTTGTGGTGCTAGTCTCAAACCCTAATCCTTTAAGAAAATAAGCCAACTCGCCAGAGGGTTTCTTCTTGACTTCATTTACCATTGATTCACCTTGATTCCATTTCCCTAGTTGGACTTGGAACTAATCTCTAGATGTCCTTCCATCACTTCTCTAAAAAACCCTAAAAATTCCAAACCTTGTTTTACTAAGGCTACTCTCAATGTCACCTTGTGCTTCATTGCTTGGTCTTAGTAATCCTAGTGTTGAAATAATGTAACTGCGAAGAGCATTCTTATTATTATTAGATTAAATCCCCATAGCGGATTAATCATGTCATTATTATTATTATTGTTATTGGATTAATCCCCATTGTGGATTAATCATGTCGGTAATTGTATAAGGACCAAATCCCCTTTTGCAAATTGGTCATCGGACAATTATAAAGGGCAGAATAAGAAGTCGGCCCCAGCAGTTATTATGGAAGACCCAGAATTAATTAAAGGTGGGTTTACCCACCCAGAGAGGTCGGCCCTGCCAGTGGTGCCCTTTCACACATGCCAGTTTTGTATATATAGGAGGCTAGCGCCTCACTTCTAACACACAACTCACTTGCTCATTATCTTATGAGGCAAGCTGCAATTACCAGTTAGAGAGAGGAGAAGAAGAGTGGCGCATCTCTTGGGGAGGACTATCT
>JASDQU010737177.1:162787-184238 GCA_032191745.1 Picea mariana | reverse complement strand
TCTGGTTGGAGTTCATGGCTGTTTGGAGGCTGGCGATCTAAAGATAGTCATGAGGAGACCAGCAGTAATTTCTGTCAGGCCCATACCACCGTGCAGCTCTCTGCCAAAGTTGGAGAATTCCATGCAGCAGATTCAGGTGAGCTTGGTCATGAGGGTAAAGTCAGTCATGGTGTTAAACCAGCGGCTGGGGATTTTGAGGTAGAAAGTGTGGACAAAGAGGCAGAGGACTTCATTGAGGGAATGAAGAGGAAGTTGGAGGCGGAGAGGTTGAAATCCATAAAGAGGATGGAGGGCATGCTCAACAGAGACCATTGACAATAAAAGTTGAAAACCCTTCATCCAATTTATGGTATTTTGAAGCCCATCATCTTGTATTTTACATTTTACAGTATTATTGTCTGTATAAGTCCTGTTGCTGTCAAAGCATATTTCATAGTATTGTAGAGTTTTCATTAATTTTGTGCTCTCAATAATACGTTAATCAACGTTCTCTTGTAAAAATACTGGTAATCTTTGATATATTATTACAGTTTGTGCAAATGTCTTCATGCTGTCATGTTCTAATTGGGCTAATTAGCATGCTTTTACAAGTAGTTAGTGTTATATCATAGAGAAAGGTTGGAAATGCTTGATATATTAATATAGTTTGTTCAAATGCTCGGGTGATGTAGAAATTTATGTTTAATATCTGTGTGTTTTGTATTTGTTTTAATTATATAAATATTTTTATTAAAAAAATAATTTTATAAGGGTGACAGATGTGATTTATAATAATATATAATTTTTCATATATTATGATTTTTAAATTAATAAAAAGAATTATAAAAAAAAAAATTGTTAGTTTAATTTTTTTTATACCAACTCATCATAATTAGCACATTGCTTTTAAGTGAGAATTGTTTGATTTTTTTTAATTTTTTTTTTATATCAACTAATTATAATTAGCACATTGTTTAAGTGAGAATGAGAATACCCAAAGTAATATGAAAAAAGTTTTTATATTAATATGGTTAATTGCAATGATAAAGATAATACAACTAAAATGATTTTATTTAATGTTGGTTCACTATTTTGATGATGACCTTTTACTATATTTTTCAAATTGGTGAAAATATTGTAAGTTTTGAGAATAGAGAGTGTAAATCTCCCCAGACTCTTGAATTTGATATATATTCTAGATTAAATTTTATAATTAAATATATGACATTTAAGCTATGATCTTATTTTTAAAATGATAATCAAAATGTCGATGATGATGGAATTTTAAAGTAATATATTTTCCACCATAAAAATTTTAATAATAATAATTTTATTAATGAATTAAAAAATTATAAAATAATAGTTGATCATCATAAAATCTTATAATAAAATGTAAAATCCTTAATATGCTATTGGTTTATATAACTTTATGAAAGTTAAGAAAATTCTTAGTTAACTTTAAAATTTGATTTTTATATTCAAATAATTTTAAAATAAATGTTTCTAATTTAATATGTTTTTTACTAAAATATATATATATATATAGTGAATCTAATTAACTATAAAATATTCATATAATTTTGATTGTTTTTAATAACAACCTGTATTCATTATAAATGAAGTTATTTAATAAAGAAAAGATTATTCTAATGTTATTTTAAATTCAAATGATTTCTTATGATTTCTTACATTATCTTTAAGTTTTAAGATTCCTATTCACACAAACTTTTTTGAAACATGTTTTCATATGTTTTAAAGTATATAGATAAAATATTTAAATAATAATAATTTGTTTGAATATTTAAATCATTTTGTGATGATTTTTAATTTTATCATTGAATTTTAAGATTACTACTCACATTTATAAGTTTTATGGAGACATGTATAAAATTAAACATCTATTTAAGCCATTTCAATATAATGTTTTTGAATATGTGTATGATATTCTGATTTTGTTTTCTAATTAATATTTTTTATTTAATATTTTTTTTTTATTAAAGTAAAATTTCAATTATAATTAACTTGTAATAACTTTAATTTTAAAATATATAAATAAACTCTAAAAAACTCTAAAAATATGTTAATTTATTTTATTATAAAATTTTATAATTATTATTATTTTATTTTATTTTTTATGGTTTTTTTTGATTAATTATATAGTATATTTAATACTCAACTTATTTCTTATCTCCTATTTCTCACGAGTCTCATTTACCAATGCACAATATCAATTTCAACACTCTATTAATTACTTATTAGAATAAAAAAATCCTCATAAAGTAAAGAAGTGAGATTGAAAATAGAAATATGAATCACATAGTATCATTTTTTAGATTTTTCATGCTTAAAATGAAGAAGTTAGATTGAAAGTGAAAAAATAAATTATATAATATTCATTCTTTTATATCTATTAAGTAGAGCTTTTGAAAAACTTACTTTTCTCAATATGATTATGGTTCAAGTATTTTTAACTATATAATTTCAACCAATATTGTTACTTCATTTAATTTTTTAAGAGAAATTTATTTAGTTTTACATTGTTATACAATTAGAGGCATTTGAAGATATGTTTTAAAACAAAATACATTTAAATAAAATATTACAATAATAAATAGTCTTGAGAATTATGTTTGATATTACAACAATAATTAGCCTTGAGAATTATGCTTGATATTACAACAATAATTAGTCTTAAGAATTATGATTACATCTTTCTAACATGAGATCCAAATGAGTGTCATTACTTTTCATGAGTGTCATTTACCAAACTATAATATAAGAAATAATACATGGAATATAAATAACAATTTTCAAGTAACTTAAATAAAAAATAACCATAATGCATTTGATGGCGACTTCATCTATACATTAAGAATTAATCAATGTCAAATATATGAGATTTGGTGCTAGCTTAGTGAAAATAAACTATGTTTTTGTCACCTAGTTAAAAGAAAATACAATTGTTTTTCTCTACTCAACCTCCACTATGGGAAACAAAAAGGAGGTCATAGTTTGTGATGACCAAAGTCGGTCATGAGAACATGTTACAAGCTCAATATAGAGTTCCTAGGGCATCAAAATCCTGTATGGAAGTTAAGTTTGAAACAATCTTAGAAGAACTTCCTCTAGATATCAATCGATTGAAGGATGTGAACATGGTCGTCAACATGTTATGAAGGGAAAAATCACATTCTAAGACAATATAATAGAGAGGCTAAATGATCAAGGAAACAACATATCTCGAATACTTTATGATTCCTTCCTCCACTGTGTTCTAGAAGTTGTAAAGTAGTTTAATATTCATGTAGTTTTTTTTCAGACACAGTTGCGTGTAGTTTACTCCATCTATTACAATTTTAGAAGAGGATTAGGTATGTTTTCATTTACCAAACTGCTACACCCCAAATTCCTACACTACTAAGTGTCATACTTATGTATCACATTCNTAAGTGTCACACTTATGTATCACTTATGTATCACATTATACTAAGTGTCTATTTGTTGCGCTACTAAGTGTCACACTTATGTATCAGATTCTACTATTAGTGTCACACTTAAATGTCGTAACTTTATCATCATGTGCGAGTATTTGTCATGTTCCCTAGACATGATTGATGATAAATACATCATTTTTCATCTCTCCTTGATAAGTTATGGGGGAGTGATATCATCGCCTTGTTCTTAGTGTTATGGGAGTGATGGAGAGGTTACAACTATGCCACCTTTTTCTAAGGGAAAGATTCGGGAAGATTTAGTTTGTTTGGGTCAAGGATTAGAGTCATATATCTTGGATCCATCTTAGGAAAAATCAATATTCATTTTATAATCCAAATCCCAACTTATGGAGCTAAATCCTAAACCATCTTCCCGAAATATCCTAAGGTTGTTATTCCTCAAATTCCTATATAATGGAGGTCATTCTTGGGTAAAAGGGGGGAGAATTAAGATCATAATACTTATGATTGTGTGATATACAAGGGGATAGAAAGGGGATCTCAGAGGACCTGCTGCAATGCCAAACTTGAGATTGCAAGTGCTTCCATTTTGTTGGATTTCCATTAATACATAACTTGGCCTATTCCTCTCATGTTTATGCGTTCAAGTATATGCATGTTTATTGTTGTTAAATTCATCATAGATAGTTCTATTTTCACTTAACAATATAGTGTCAAAGAAGGAGGTTTCATTTTGTTCTTTGTAGGTCTTTTCTTGCGCCTAGGAGCTTGGACATCAAGGTCAAAGGCTGGAGTGATGAGGAAAATTGAGGTAAAAAGGTAAGTCATCCATCTCTTCCTTCTCATTCTAATTGTTGAAATAGGTCTAGGGGGGAATGATTTCACCATTTGTTTTCTTCTATCTTTGATCAAGAGGGGTCTTGATCCAAGGGGGGTTTCACCTGTCCATAGGGGAACTTTACCATAATAGAAATTGATGAATCTAGTGGGGAATGTTCTCTTTAGTATTTCCTTGGTATTTCATAACCTTTTGAGTCTTGTTTGATGCTTCTTCTTTTATCTCTCCCCTTCCCACATCATCATTGGGAAGTTCTCTGAGCCAAACAAATGACCCTATCTCATATCTAGGTAAAGTTTGAGTTTTTTCACCACTTTACAAGCTTCATCGCCCCCTTATAAGGGAGTACAGAGCGATGAAACCCTGATTATACCTACCTATTAGTGTACTTAGGAGTTATAATACCCTAATCATCACCCTGTCTACATGGTTATTGGGGCGATAGTCCTTTTTCTGAGTGAATTTGGAGCTTATTTTGGCTCCGTATTGTCAGATTTTTGTCTTAGGCCTCCTCATCATATCCTTTTCTTTTTGTATGAGGCTTTGATTGCTTAGGATCCAATGGTCATCATTGGATTAATCCTCCTTGAGTCTCTTTTTCTTTTCGATTTTGTTTGAATGCACTTCATTATCTTGGGTTAACCGTGATCCTTAGATTGTGTCTTTGGCATCTTTGGCTTGAATGTCACTCGTTGTTGATCTTTAATGTTCTAAACTTTGTTTCAAAGTTTTGAAATTGATCTTTCTACTTTGCATTCAATTATGTTTTTCCAATTGGAAATAACCCTCGTGTTTTGGGCTTTCGCTTGTTTATGACTATTATAAAATTGGTTTCTTGTTTTGAGTGGAAAGTATTCAGATATTTCTCACTTGAAGTTCTTTTGATGATTGTCAACCTACTTGATTGCATTTTTTGGTTTGCATTTTTTTGTTGTGTGTTCCTTTGCATTTGCATTTAGTTCTTTTCATCTCATTTGAAAGAAAGAAAACAAAATAAGTTGCGTTAACGTTTTTCATTGCATTTGAAAGAAGTCGAAAACCAAAAAGTAATTGCATTCTACTTAGTGGGTGGAGCATGCTTGAGCTTTCATTTTAAAGCAAAATAAATTGCATTTAAAAAAAAATGTATCCTACGGTTTCTGTGACTCATATATCAAACACATTTTGCATTCAAAGAGTATTTTTAGTTTCTTGCATTGAATTTTACGCTTGTTTCTTTGCTTGAGACCTATTGCTCCTTTCTGTCGATAGGATTCATCGAAACTAAAGATTGCATTCCATTCATTTTTTTTTATTTTGATGTCTTCTTGTAATCAGAGTGATAAGACCATATATTTCACTTTCATTTACCATTTTGAGTAAAAAAAACCATAAAAGGAACAAGGTACCTAATCTAAAAACAACTATACTTTCTTTTTATTAGAAAATGATCACACGTCTAAGTTGTAGGGCCTTGATTGTAGGGTGGAGAGTAAATTATCCAAGGCCACTGAAACAAAACTAAGAACACTAATGAACATAAATCCATTTGTAATGTAAAGTGGTTTTTGGGAAAGCTCGTCTAACATAGGATTCAAGTGGTAGGAGAAATTGAGAAGATTGCTTGGACCAGTCCCCAACACTCTCTCTTGGTGGGGTAATGCAAGTCAATGGGGAAATCTTAGTAGTGGCAAGTCCTCGGGGTGACACCACTATCTGTGTTTCTTTGGGTCTAATACATATTTCTTACATCCCATTCACATTGGTAAAATCCCTCTCCCATGACCCTTTCGCCTAACCACCAAGCACGAAGTGGTAGCCCTAGTTGATTTTCCTAGGTTACCTTCCTAGGTGACTACAGTGGTGGTACTGTCAGTACATGGCAGAGATGTGCAACACACAGTTTTGGATACTTAGGAGGGTACTTGGTTTCATCTGGTACTTGCACCTATGGAAGTCCATTATGGAGTATTTGTTGGTAAAGTTATCTTGTTTCTTCGTTGACAACTTCATCATTCATCTCTGGAAGATCCTTACTTCCTTTCTCTAAGTTACAAAAGAATTTTTTTCTTCATCTTATCTTACAGAAAATTTGGCAGTGTTTTCTCTTTGATTTAGAAGAACCTAGGTTGAGTCTATGTTTATGGTACAGTTTCGGAGCCTGTCAATCAAGCAACCCTTTTGTAGGGGGATCCTCATACTTTTCCTCGTTTTGGAAATATTAGTCCTCCTTACATTGCTACATTGATTCTTCTTGGATTCACTATAGGGTTATGAGTATTTTTGTTTTCCACTTTGGTGATGAAAAATTCTCTTGTTGCCTCGAAATAACAGTCTCCACCTCAAGAACATGAGACTTATATTGACCTTTTTTCTTCTTTACCTATTGTGTATTCTTCCCTTTCTTCCTCCATTCCTGGTGAAATTCGTGGTGCTAGTAACCAGAAGGCGAAGAAGGAGAAGAAAATGAAGAACAAGGACAAACAAAATAAGCAAAGGGGCAATCGACCAACCACTGTTAATCATGTTGGGAGTGTTGATAATGTTGAGAAGCCTAAGAAAATAGGTCACAAACCTAGGTTCCCTTGGAGGATTTGTAAGGATGATCACCTTCTTAACCATTTCCATGGTATTCTTAATGTTTTAGAAGTATGGTCTCAGGGTTCCCAACAACCCATGTCACCAGCCTCTGCAGGTCATGCTAGTGATGGTCCATCGACTAGTGATCATAAGGTTGGGTGTAAAAAGGTAATGTCAAGTTTCCTTGTAAGTTATGCAACGAAAATAATTGTACTTACCATTTCCCTCACATATAGGAGGCTTCATAATTATTAGAAGATAGTGTCATTGCCCAACAATAACCTTGAGTTTATTCCCAATATCCTCCCCTACCCAACCTATGGTTGATGAAGTGGTCAATACAATTTGATCTTCGGTTGACCCCAATCTTCCCTCGAAGAGTGACTTGCATAAAAATGATATTTTCTTTATCATTTCAAAGTGTTCTGAGAAAGGGGACATCCCACCTGTTTCAATGGAGCCCCCTCTAAGTACTCAGGTCATTTCCTTTGATTGGAATAGTCTAGAACAACCTCGGTTTCCTTCAAGTATCCATTTCTGTTGGCACAGGGGAAGACCCGAGTTTCAATGCTACAAAAATGCACCAACAAAATCCTAACTACTGGCCCTTTCGGAAACACCTGCGAAGCAGATGAAGTCTCACCCGAGGTAGAGGCATGGATGGTTGCAGGACTTTAGTGTCTGCAACCTTAGCTGGGACACAGATCTATGATTGTAACACCTTAATAGAGCACTTAGCAGTTATAGTTCATCAATATCCGGTCTTAGTTTACAATGCAATTAAACTCTAATAATAAATCAATGCAACATTCCCATAGATTCAATAGATTCAAGCATTAAGCATACTAACATAGATCAGATCTAGAATTCATTCACATTATTCAACACTAAGCTACCATATTAAATTCATCTATCATCTAACAATGCACTAAGAATTTAACCACAAAAATAAGAGAACAACCATAAAGCACAAAGCATTCACAACACAAGATATATGTGGTTCACACCAACCCTGGGGCTACGTCCACCAACTCTTCATATTCTTTATTAGTTTCTCTCAATCTTCTACATGCACAGAGCCACAAAAATCCTACTTTGCATAGAACAGGAGATCTGCGCGCACTCCACTAGATCCTCCTTCCCCGAGTAGATCTAGGCATAGAACCTTACACAACCTTTTATAGTCACTTGCACTTAGCCTTGCAAGTCTCACACAACATGCACAAAGCACTTACAACTTGCACAACTTACTACTGATTGGTCATCTGCACTTAGCATAGCACCACTACTTACATCACCTAGCTTTCTATTTATACATTACAAAATGGCCTAAACATGGGTAAGACCCATGGGCCGACATCCCCATACCCGTTACATAAGCCCAAAACCCAAAAATTCCTAAAAAGGGGCCGAGATCCCGTGATCTCCGATTCATCTTGCGCTCTACCTTCGACAGCCTGTCGAAGTCCCAAAAATAGGTCAAACATGACCAAGGATCCTCAAAACTTGGTCGAGGGCCAACAGGCCCCCACCACTCACCTGTGACTCATCCCGAGTCACTCTTGTCTGTGTAGCTCTGCTTCAAAAGCCTCGATCTTGGCTCGAGCTGCTTCGACTTGTTGTGGTGCCACGACCTCCTGCTTAGTGAACTCTTGGATGACTGCTTCATTGATAGGTCCCTTTAAGCGTTGTTCAGCTGAAGTGACGATTTGCTCCAGTTCTACTCCTCGGCCTTCAATCTATGAGAAGAATTGGCAAGCCTCATTTTGTATAGGTTGGAGCCTCTGAGTCACTTCCATGAATTTTCTCTAAATGGCGTGGACCTGCTATTGAGAAGCGCACTTCTCTTGGGATCACTTCATCCTTTCAACAAATGACAAGGGCTTCAACTACGCCTGTATTGTTTCTACTTGTTGCTTTGCCTCCTGGAGTTGTGACTCCAATGCCTTCATTTCAGGATTCTTAGTGAGTTTCTCTTAAGTCTGGGCACTGTGATCACTTAGTTGTTTACATTTCATGGAAATGACATTTATTCTCTCAACCGCGCTTCGAGAAGTTGCATCTCTTTGATCCCTCACATCCTGTGGAGTGTTGGGCACTATTCGTAGCTCTAAGTCTGCTATTCTTTGATGTAGCTACTGGATAGCTTCTATGAGATTGTCTACTTGATGCTTGACTCATTCTTCATCCTTTGTCTCTAATCCTTTCACAGATCAAAGTGCTCTATTGACTTCTTCTATCAATTCAAGTTGCTCTGCGAGCAACTATTCTTTTTCTTGTTGATCTATGTTTTCTCCTCTTCAAACTTTTTCTGGAGAGAAACCTTCTCCTGCTCTGCAACTCGACAGTGTTCTACAACTACTTATTTCACTTGCTTCAAGGCCTCGGTGGCTTGTTTTTTTTCTTTCTGTGTGTGACGAAGGCAAGCTTCTGTTGCACCAGCTAGTCTGCGGAGTTGGGTTGGCTCATCTCCGAACTCTGGTTCCTTCGATGGCAGGGGCGTAGTGGACACTGCGTGACTATTCTGAAGGGCCTGTTGTACCCCTCAACATTCAACCTCGATTCTGTCGTACATCTCCTCGTGCTTGGCTTCATGTTTCTGCAAGATTTCCTGCGAGGCATCGTTTACAACTGCGATGATGAATTCAAATTCATCGACAGTGAGCATAGTCTGCATCTTAGTCAAGGTGGCTATGGATTTCTTCCAGGAAGAGGATTTTGTAGGAGAAACCTTCCACTTCTTCAAGGGATCAGCCTCATCTCTAGGCGGTGTTACTTCACCTTGCTTCTACTCATCTTCTTTGCCATTTATCTCTGCTACTTCGTCATCACCCCCTTGACTAGGTGATATTGAAGCAATTTTTTTTGATGTGCTTCTTAAGTCTTAGACTTCTACGGTCTTCTTCCTTCTGTTGGTTCTGGATGTGTCATGTTTTTTGTGAGTGGCCTCCAAGCTGTCAAGTTCGAGGTCAGACATCTTTGCAGGATCAGCGGGGATAAGGAGGTTTTCTGACCAGTCCTTAGTGATCTCCTTGAGGTCCTCTTCTATGAGCTTGTAGTACGAATGAAGATCCTCCTTATACTCATCTGCTCGCGCAATGATATAGATGAAATGCCAATCTGCATGAAAATTCATGAGGGGTCGGAACCGCTGTAGGGTGTTTGGCATCATGTGAGGTTTATCTTCGATAGCCCTCTTCAGTTGGAGATAATATATGTGAAAGACTGTGTTTGACTACCACTGTTTTCCCATATTTCTCAAGTACCAGAGCGTGGTGAACTTTACAGAAAGCGGCTCGAACGGTTCAATGTATCGGAAAGTCGCACCTTCTGACATTTCCCAAGTAGTAAATGCGATGAGGATCATGATCTAGATAAAGTGGAACTCATATCCCTAATCCTGTGCTTCGCAACAGTCTAATTCCAGCTGGTTAACTAGGTACTTCTCCAATTTCATCTGTAGGCCTTCCGCGCATTTTCCAGCGAGGTCAACAACAAAGCCTGTGACCTGCGTGGGTCTGTTATTCCTTACTAGCTTTCCTGCAATTAATTGGCATGCTAGATGCACTACGCCATTCTGGATGGAAGCTATCTTGTAGCCTCACGTCCCCTTCTCAAAATCGTCATATGTATCCTTGATCTTCTCTGCAAATGCACGATCTGTGGCTTTTCCTGAATAGAAGTCATGCGGGTCGGGTCCCTGCATACTCAATCTGGTGATCCTATGGATTAGTGTTGGATTGACTGTGATACAACAGTCTAGCCATAAGTAGCCGCCATGGTAACATGAGAGTAGGAGCTTAACATAGGTGCTATCCTCCTGGTGCCTTCCAAAGTGTGGGATTTTCATTACATTCAACAAGGTGGACTGCACGAGGTTCATCGTCCACGACTGGGGGATTATTTTCGAGTTCTTCCCCTTCTTCTTGGTCAAGTATTTATACGGGGCGAGCATACTATGGTTCTTGCAGTCTCCTAGGTTGAAGTCGTTGAACTTCAACGTTGCGATCTTGTCTTGCTGCGCTCTAACTGCGCATATCCCCTTTGGGAGGTACGCAGTAACCATGCTGTAATCAAAATATCTCGGCACACTATCATGACTCACCATGCCAGCCAGAGGCGGGATGTAGTCAGGTAAGATGGTCGGGATTAGCTTCGCATTTGCTAGGTCATCTATGTGCTTGGTTCTCTTCTCCGTTGTTGGTCAGGATGGTCTGGAACCGCGAGTAATTGACGGAGAGGCTTGCACTCCTCTCGTCGATTATGCTTGTACACCCACAAACATTACCCTTTAAAACATTACTCTTTCATTCATGAGGTCGATCAGTACCTCCTTCACAGACTCTTCGACTACGCTAAGTTCTTCGGACATACATGCTCGTGTTTGAATAGCTCGGGTTTGAAGAGTAACTACTCAATGTAACGGGATGGATGGTGATAGCTCGATGATCACGGTGTGAAATAAACTAATCTGTGGGCTCATATAATCACGGTTGGAAAAAGTGTTCTCAATGCAAGGCTCGACGGAATAAGTAGATAACTAGGCAACAAATATATTTAACGGGCGAGAAGCCTTCATTAATTCAGTTCTATCCATTACAGTGCAGTCCCAATAGTCTGATGGCGAGATTTTTTATCATAAATTCCAATCTAACCGTTTGGGGCATCATTCTAACGGTTATACTATTTCCAATGGCTATATTTTTTCACCATGGCAAAGTGCCATGTGGCGTTGTTCTGAAATCTTGACGAAGTTCCAATTTTGCAAATTTTCCTTCTGCGAGGTTCCCTCTGGAACCTTCTGTAACTTGTCAATCTTTTATCTCTTCTTACTTAGTTTTATAGCGTTCTTTCCAGTGAACTTCGTCTTGGTATTCCTCTTTCCATTCTGATTCTTATCTCCTCTTGGCATAGTAACTTTGCATTGTTGAGATTCTTTCCTAGGGTTCAAGGGAAATACTTCTTCTCTATCTGGGGTAGGTGCTTCAGTATTCTATGAGTCTTCTTGTGTTCTTCCAACTTTGACATCCAAGTTTCTAGTTTTAAATATCTTCGATCTGTTCTCCTATTCTTCAATCAAGTGTGTGATCCTTCTAGTCATGAAATCTTTCAACTCTTGCTTCTTCTGCTCTAAGACTTCTTCTTCTTTCCTTCTGGCCTAATCCCTTTCAATCCAAGGTTTTCCTACTAATATATAAAATGGGGCGTTGTTCTCAATAAATTTAGCAACCTCAAACTCTTCCTCTGTCAAAGTTCCATGAGCACTCATAGATATCTGGGTGAGTCTTCCACGTAGGTTTATCAACTTTCCTCTAAATAATCTTATTCCTCCCAATGAAGAAATCATAGCAGGCTTTCCTAAAGTTTCCCAAGTTCTTTCTATCATAATATTCACCTGTGTTTCTTCATCTAGAACACAGTCAATGTCGAAGTCTCCTATTCTTGCTTCTATGCACTCTTTTTCTTTGAAGATCTTTGATAAGTTGATATTTCGGTGGTCATTCAGGGTTTCTTTTATTTGAAACAATACAATCTCTGATTCTTTCTAGGGTTATGCCATGGTCTTAGTTGCTTGACCTTCCTCATGGTCTTCTTGTCTCATATTCATTCTTTCAAGCTTAGCAATCATTTTAGAGAAGTCTAAAACTTCATGGTCCATAGCTTTACAACAAAGACAACTAGATCTTCTACCAGGGCATTTCTTAGCCAGATGTCTCGGTCTTATGCAACTGTAACAAAGGGTTAATCCTTGTTTTCTTTTAAATGATCCCCAGCCTTTCCTGTACTGTGCACTAGAATCACAGTAGCTAACCTGCAAAAAATTATTTCTAGGATCCTACATCCATTGGTTAGTCCAAACATTCTTTATATGCATAGGTATAACATATCTTTCACTATTCTTATCAAATATACTTATATCAAATATTCTTTCTTCTAGTTGTTCCCTACTTTTCAAGCTAGGAATTTTTTTATCAAACATACCTAGATCCATACTTTTTGAAACAAAAATTTCCACTTATCTTACCTTTAACAAAGCACAAAGCTTACAGATCTTACCTCTTCTCTTCATATCAGACTTATTTTCTTAGAACAGAGCTGCAAAAGTTAAGTAGGATGTTGTGCACTAGGGCAATAGATCTACACATGGGGCTTTCACAGTTTCAGGTTAGATCTTCGCACAAAGCTCCTTTTTCCTTAGTTCCCAGCAATTACAGTTTTGGTTCCGACAACAAAACCATTTGTTGGCACAGGGGCAGACCCGAGGTTCAATGCTACAACAATGCACCAACAAAACCCTAACTACAGGCCCTTTCGGCAACACCTGCGAAGTAGATGAAGTCTCACCCGAGGTAGAGGCAGGGGTGGTTGCAAGACTCCAATGTCTGCAACCTTAGTTGGGATACAGATCTATGATTGTAACACCTTAACAAAGAACTTAGCAGTTATAGTTCATCAATATCCAGTCTTAGTTTAGAACGCAGTTAAAACCTAATAATAAATCAGTGCAACATTCCCATAGATTCAATAGATTCAATCACTAAGAATACTAACATAGATCAGATCTAGCATTCATTCACATTATTCAACACTAAGCTACCATATTAGATTCATCTATCATCTAACAACGCACTAAGCATTTAACCACATAAAAAAGAGAACAAAGATAAAGCACAAAGCATTCAAAACACAGGATATACATGGTTCACCCCCACCCTGGGTCTACGTCCACCAACTCTTCGTCTTCTTTATTAGATTCTCTCAATCTTCTACATGCATAGAGCCACTAAAATCCTACTCCGCATAGGACAGGAGATCTGCGCGCACTCCTCCAGATCCTCCTTCCCCGAGTAGATCTAGGTGCAGAACCTTACACAGCCTTTTACAGTCACTTGCACTTAGCCTTGCAAGTCTCACACAACATGCACAAAGCACTTACAACTTGCACAACTTACTACTGACTAGTCATCTGCACTTAGCATAGCACCACTACTTACATAGTCTAGATTTCTATTTATACATTACAAAAGGGACTAAACATGGGTAAGACCCATGGGTCGACATCCCCATACCCGTTACATAAGCCCAAAACCCAAAAAGACCTAAAAAGGGGCCAAGATCCCACGATCTCTGCTTCGTCTTGCGCTCCACCTTTGATAGCCTATCGAAGTCCCAAAAATAGGTCAAACATAACCAATGATCCTCAAAACTTGGTCAAGGGACAACAATTTCCATATAATTGTAAAGTTGTTGATAAGTACATATATCAAATTATCATAGATGAAGAGGCCTCTGTTAGTATTTTATCCTCAACTGCCTAGAAAGCTTTAGGTTCTCATGAGTTTGTTCCAACCACTAATCATCTATTGGATTTTAATAGAAGATCTAGTGAACCTTTAGGGATCCTTCCTCAACTTCCCATCACCTTAGGAGGGAAAATCTTATGTATTGATGTCATGGTAGTAGAAATAGTCCTTGGGTGGGACTATTTCTATGCTATGAAAGTTGTAGTGTCCACACTCTTTCGAGTGATGGATTTTCCCCATTATGGTAGCATAGTGACCATCGATCAACTTTTGTTTGTTAGTCCTGAACATTGTATGAATGTTGGCCATCTGAATTCCCTTAATGTTCCTTACATTCAAGTGGTTTCTCTCCCTCCATAGGTCAATTATGTAGCATTACCTCCCATGCCTACAATTTCTAATGAGAGGGAGCCTCTCGTTGTATGCTACTCTTCTTTGGATTTAGCTCCAACAGTTGACATGGTAACTCCATCACTAGGGAAATTATAACCTATTCTCCCCCCTGTTGACGAAAGTAAGTCTTTTGACATGTATTCCTTCCATAAAAATATTGTTTCATTTCATGAATATCTCTTGGAAGCCATGGTCAAGGTCCATGAGCATAGTTTTATTTTTGTGTCAAGCTCATTAAAAAATGAAACAAACAACCATGAGCATATTTTATTTTCAATGGAAAGCTTGTTAAAAAATGAAACAAATACCCATGAGCATAGTTGATTATATGTGTCCAGCTCGTTAAAAAATTAAACAGACCCTCCTCTAATTGAATCGAGTCTTCTACTAGATCTAGTACTTGAACCTTCATTTCATTATCCTGTGTAAATTGATACTATTTCTTCCTCCCTCTCTGGTGAACCTATTTCTATTAGTATCTAGGAACCCAATTAGGTGCAGAAGAAGAGTCAATGTATGAAACAAATCTTGGGGGGAATTTCTCCAGCCTTTGTATATCATGGTGGACTTAAGTCGCTAGCTTCTATTGAGGGGAAAATACCAACCTCTGGACATCATGTTGGGAAAAAACCCATCAATGGGTATAAGATCGACCACGATTTCATTTTTGGTTTAAAGCTCATTTAAAAATGAAACCAACCCCGAGCACAGTTTCATTTTTAGTTTCAAGCTTATGTAAAAATGAAACCAACCCCGAGCATATTTTCATTCTATGTTTCAAGCTTGTGTAAAAATGAAGCAGAAATTTAAAGAATAGTTTCAAGCTCGTGTAAAAATGAAGAACAAACCACGAGAACAGTTTCATTCTCTGTTTCAAGCTTGTGTAAAAATGAAACTAATTCTGAGCATAGTTTCATTCTCTATTTCAAGCTCATGTACAAATGAAATCAACCCTGAGCACAATTTTTTCCTCTGTTTCAAGATTGTTTAAAAATGAAACAAATAACCATGATATTAGTCTTTGTTCTTTCTTGTTCTCATAAATACATAAGAATAAGTTACCAAGTATACTTTTATTACTCTTTCAGGCTCATAATAACTATATGAAAAAAGGAAATATTTGGAGTCTCCTTTAATATCTTTTCAAACTCTCTAAAGATGGAAAGATTGTCTAGTGATATTATTTCTATTCACACTTGTTAAAAGGATTTGAAGGGGCATATATTTGGTGTAAGTTTAACAATTTTTTGGACCAGATAGACTAATGACAAAGAAGGAATACTCTAGTCAATCCTTACTGGAAGCATTCTCCCTTGTATTGTTTTATACGTTTTCGAACTCGAGACACTAAATTTATGAAGAAAACAAAACCTAGAGTCTTCCTTAAGTTCTTTTTTAGACTCTTTATATGTGAAAACAGTGTGATTTTGTCTTCTCTGGGCTCTTAAAATTATAAAGTGAAGGACTCATATGGGACCAAACCCCTCCTTCTTCAGTTTTGTTAAACATGTGATGAGGGAGTCATCGAAAATGAGCTATATCTAGAATTGTTTATGCTCCTCAAGCTCATTAAAAATCACAGAGGTACTCACCATCCATGATGGGGGGGAATTTTGAGGAAAGTGGGTCAAGTTTTGGAAAGAATTATGGAATTTTTTTGTTGTCACCCTTGAACATAGCATATGTTCAAGGGTAATATTCTTGTCTTCGATTCATACCAATCCTATTAGTCATTATACTCCTTTGACTCACTCAAAGAGTTCCCCAGTTATCATTTCACTATGTTATGGTCGAGTTAATGTTGCTAAGTCATTTGTCATGCCTCACAATGTTCAACGGAAGTTTCATCCTAATTTCACCACTCTACAGTATTACCAACCTTCATCCCCGTGTCAGTTTGTGCTCATTTTATCCATCATCTTAAATCACTTTCATATGTTATTTTTGTGTCGATGATGGGGGAAACATCATGGCACTCCTTCAACAAGTATGTTCCTGTTGAATTCAATACATTATTTTGGAATTAGACTTAGAAACCAGTTAGTACCTTGGAATTTGCATGCCTTAATGGCAGTTGTCCTCTCTTTCGATAGTAGGTTTACATCATTGACATATGATCGAATGATTTCACGAATGTTCAAATTCATCTCATTTATTCACATTTTTGGGAATGTATTAGGGTACCTTGGGAGTCATTGTCATCATTGGTTATTTCCCTTGTACTTGTTAACTGTATGAATCAATGATTGGTAATCAAGTGGTTTCTACCGTGTTCGACATCAGGACATCTATTGACATGGATAAATTTGTACCAATGTGGGATAGAGACAAAGACCCTGGGAACTCCTCAAATACCCAGGTTGCGATGGAGACTATTTGAGTACTTAAAAGATTCCAATATGGTTATCATGCTGGTAATCTCACTGATGTATATGTTGTCACATAGATACACTTTGTATTGTTCCATGGCTATCTTTTTTCATATCGTAGCTCCATTGTGTCTTCTTTCTTGGCTATGAACTGATCGCGTCATGGAAGGTATGGATCTACATTGTATTTTTGGTGGCCATATCTTTAGTCAATCCTTTAATGGATCCGCAGTATATTGTTCGACGACCATGCTTTGAGTCAAGTGTATTCCGAGAATCAGTATGCCTACCTCGGGGATGATAAGTACATAATGTTTTGTTTTTTCTTGCAAATTCCGCCCGAATCTCCTATTCTAGTTCGCTCACATACATATTTTTGTAAACTATTTTGGCCATCAGTTTTTATTTTGACCTCATACTTTAAGGGGCATTTGTTATGCACCAAATTCCCACACTACTAAGTGTCACTCTTATGTATCGCATTCTACTAAGTGGTTCACTTATGTATCACATTATACTAAGTGTCACACTTATGTATCACATTCTACTAAGTGTCACACTTATGTATCACATTATACTAATTGTCTCAATTAAATGTCACAACTTTATCATCATGTGGGAGTACTTTTCATATTCCCTAGACATGATTGATGAGAAATACATCTTAGAAATGATACTTTATACCTTGATATTTTGACCTTGTCTAAGTGTTTTTTAGCATCATTATTTTTAGTGTAGAGTTAGAGGTTTGTCTAGAATTTTTAAGAGTCACGCCTTGGTCTTGGGAAGACCAAGGAATTCCTAAATGAGTCATAGTGAGTGTGTTTTGTTCATGAAGTCATTGATCAAATAAAGGGTAATATGCATGTAAATAGAGATTTAAGTCATAGGTTTTAATAAAAGGGTGTTTTTTCTATCTCATAATACACCATCAAGGGGTATAAGAGTCCATCATGTTGAAAATTTTGTAAAGGTCCTTGTCTTCCTAGTTTAAAATCATGTCACAAATTCAGAAATTATGTGTCAAAGTCGAGTCATAGGTTAGGGATGAAATTCATGTCAAAATGTATCATGGTTCATCATCACAATTGATGAGGTCAAAAAAGGGACAATAATTACACCCCATGTCATTTGTACCATTAGAAAACTTCAAACATATACGCGTTGCACAAATTTGTTGCACAAATTACTAGAATTGGCTTCGAAGGTCTTGTCATCTATGAACAAGTAATTTATTTTTCAAATTCATTCCTTATCCACTCACGAATGCACATTTACCACCTTTTGTCTATTTTCATTGCATTAAGGACCTGTGGATAAACAATGACCTTTCGAGAAAGCTTCAAAATATTTTGTTGTGCAAACTCCCTTTGCTATGCAAGACTGTTGCTCTAATTCTTTCTACGCATTCCTTGTTCTTTGTATTACTGTAAAAAGCATTTTGATCCTGAATTTTATGCTAGCTTATCCCTTGAATATTTCACCTCTCATACAACAAAGGTTTGTTACTCTTATTCTAGCAAACCCTAGTCCTGTTGATTTGTTGTGCAAGATTGTCTGTTGAATTTTGAGGACACATTTTCTTTTAAATAGTTTGAAAAGTTTACATTGCAAAGAAGATATTGTAGATCCATGACAATGAAGGAAAAGAAAAAATACAGGGGCGGAAATGTGATGAGGTATAAGCCACAAGATTTGACTTTGGTAAACTCAGACCCTTTTTCCAAAGTGTCTTTTGAGCAGGCTAGGTGTATGAGATTTTGTGAAAGGATCCAAGGGTATAACGTGCAACTGACAAAGGAGTTCTCCCTGAACTTTAATGGTGTTTATTAAACCATTGCATAGGTCACCTTTCCAGTATTAGAGGAGACCATAGAAACGACAAAAGAGATTCCAATACAGGGAGTGAAATGGTTTAAAGATATGCCTCTGGAGCTTATGGTTTATATTGATTTCGTCAAGCCTCTGTATAGAAAGAAGAAGATTGATGCCACTATCCCTAGGGAGTATGTTTTGGAACCCTATGAGAAGTTGTTGAGCATAATCCAAAGGTATTTTACTTGTGAGGGTATGTTTGACAGGGTGTACCAGTACCATATAAGACTCCTCATGCATTTCACAGGAAAAATATCCATTAACCTACCTTTTTACCTTTATAGAAGCTTAGGAAAAATGGCAGATAAAGTCCAATCCATGGTTGACCAACATAAGAGCAACATGTTCCACTTCTCCTTGGTAAATATGTTAGTGGTTGAGGAGCTAATAAAATTGAACAAGGACTGGGATTCCTTCTTGACATCCACAAACATTCCCCTGGATCCCAAAGGAGATACCCCCCTGTCTGCTGAAAGAATGGATTCTAATAGCTCAGGAGGAAAAGGAGGAAGTGTTGGTAAAAATGGAAAGGGAAAAGAGATTGAGGGCCAATCACTAAGCCAACTAGCTTTGAATAAAGGTAGGAGGCTACAATTCACTAATGAGCTAAAATACAGAAGGTCAGCTGCTAGAAGGTTTTCCACACCCACAATACAGACAGATTTTGTTGAAATTGCAGCCCAGGAGATGGATGAAGAACGGGTGAAGTCAGGGAGATGCAACAAAAACTAATAGAATTTCATCATGTCATATATCAGTTCTACCAGTAGAGCAGATATTTTAAAATGAAGCTCGGAGAGAAGGCTCCTGAGGAAGAGACACCAAAAATTAAGGCAGATTCTAGAAATGAAATATCAAAGGAGAAGGAAGTTTTGAAAAGTCCCAAGACTGTAGTTTTAGTTAAGCCTTCAGCTTCTGTAACAAGATTTTCAGTCAGAAAAAAGAGTGCAGATGTGAAGGTCCAACCTACAAAAATCGAAAGACTCGATACATCACCTGGAGAGAGTGAGAAATTTGTGAAGTGGCTAAATAAATAATTAAGGGAGGCCCAGGACCTAATTATCCATGTCAAGGAAGAGAATAGGTCATTAGAATAGAGGATACAAAGGCATTTCCGAGAATGTGTATTAGCCACTAAAAATGCTTGTGCAACACTTTCAATTGCCCAATTAAAATTGAAGAAGAATGCACGTTTATCCAAGAAAATTCAGAGCTTAAAGAGGAAAAAATTGTCATTGAGAAAGAAAAATAGGGCTTTAAGGTTTCAGGTGAAAGTTGATAAAGAAGGGAAAGATAGACTAAACCTTTTTGCTGAAATGGCAGAGATATGAGTGAGGAAGCCTTACAATTTTGTCTTTTTGGGTATGAGGTCATCCCAAGTTTTTGTTTATGTCATAGAAGCTGTGGGAAACATGCATTTGATGTTGGAGAAATGTTTTCACAAGGGTGACATCATAAAACATTTCCTGGCCACAATTGTTGTTTTGACTGGTAAACTTTCATACTCAACACTTGCGTACCAAGTCCTCGCTATGCAAATGTTGTAGATTGACATGATTAAAAAGTACAACATAAGGTGAATGGAAAATGCATTTTTAGGAAAACACAGGTCCTTGGTCACTTGTTTCCACCTAGATCTACATGAATTACAACAAAACATTTTTTTCTACGCAAAGTTTCTACATAAATGTTGTGGGTAGCACTTGTGCAACAGTAGCCCAAATTTTCTACGCAAAGGTGGCAGAGTTGCCCAACAATGCATAGGATGACCTGAAATTATTTCTTGATGTACTTGATGATTCATCACAACATCATGGTCGAATTTTTCTCAATATATATCATTGTAAAATATATTTTATGTTACATTAAGATTGTTAAAATCAAATCTTCTATTTTTAGTAAATCATGTAGAAGTTGTTCTCCTTGAAAGTAACTCGATCCATAATTCTAGGAAGTAATAGTTCGACTCCTATAGCCTAGTGTGGTAATAGGCTCTTATATATTTTTATCATTTTCATGTAAAGAGAGGTGATTTGGCAGAAGGATATTCATTTTTCTTGATATTGTAAAATAATCTTTGAATCTGAATGAAATACAAATGCAGAAGTCCATAACTTTCCAAGAAAAAGATTCTAATGGTGGTGTCCTGAAGCTTGTGCTCTAGTCTTTGTATGTATTTCTTGTGTTTTTATTATTCATCTTGATTTCATCTATTTAAATCAGATATTAAAGGGTCTAAAATTCATCTAAGTGGTGCTTTAAATTCAAGTGATTTAAACTTTGCTTTTTCTCTCTTAACTGGTCAGAATTCATCTTTCATGGTGCTTTGATTTTGTTACATGTTTCCTTCTTCTTTCACCCAACACAACAAATAAAAAAATTGAAAGTGCATTACCTAATTTATCCTTTGTTCCTATGTGAAGTTCAACATACCAGTCATTGTTTTCATTCGTTTTTAGGGGTTGACTCCAATTCCCAAGAGATACCATACCTCCTTTCTAGCAAACCTTATAAAAATCTATCCAATTATCAAAACCTAGCCATTTATTTTAGCAAGAAAACCTAGCTATCAAAGACTAAGTGACAAGACAGATCCCTCTCCAAATTGTATAGGCTAGTGTCCAGTTCTAAAGTGGTTTTATGGTTACCTTTGTAGCTTTTTTATTCATCCAAGCAATT